>JBAMIH010000033.1:0-72500 GCA_038501795.1 Pseudopleuronectes americanus | reverse complement strand
AAGTCTATATATATAAATATATATATAAATATATATATATATGTGTGTGTTATATACTTGTATGTAGGTATATGTATTATATATGTGTATATATATATGTTGTACTAGTGTCTGTGTGTATGTGTTACATATGTCTGTATGCATATATTTTACATAGTAGTGTGTGTATTTGTAGATCGAGTCTCAGCCGGTGTACGAGTCGAATGTGTACAGGTACATGTACTTCATCAGTTTTATCATCATCGGCTGCTTCTTCACCTCCAACCTCTTCATCAGACTCTTCATCAAATCACTAGATCAGCTGAGGAACAAGATATGTATCAACACTATTACTTTACACTTGTATAAACACACACACACTCACACACAAACACACACACAGCAGCTGTTGAGTGTTAGTTAATTTTGATGTCTCGTCTTTACTTTGGAGGGAAACATCTTTTCATGACGGACGAGCAGCAGAACTTTTCCATCAGCTTGAAGAAACTGTTTTCTACGAAACGACCGAGTGTCCCTCGACCTCACGTGAGTTCAGTGTGTGTGTTGTCAGTGTGTGATGCCAGGTGTGTGATGTCAGGTGTGTGATGCCAGGTGTGTGATGTCAGGTGTGTGATTTCAGTGTGTGTGTTGCCAGGTGTGTGATGTCAGTGTGTGTGTTGCCAGGTGTGTGATGTCAGTGTGTGTGTTGTCAGGTGTGTGATGTCTATGACAGAACCATAGTCCCATGTCTTGTTGTTGTTTTTATATTGTTGTTTGTAAAGTGCACCAACCACACCAAGGCAATTTCCTGAATGTGCAAATATACATGGCAATAAAAAGAATTCTGATTCTGATTCTGATTCAACCAGGTTACTTTTCACCTGTGTCACAGAATGTTCTGCTGCTTTCTCTCAAACATCCTTCACCTCAGGACCTGCTGTGGTTTTTGAAATGTGACGACTCATCAGAGTCTTGGTTCATCAGCTTTCTGATCAACCTCATTTATTCTCAAAAGATCTCAACCTGTTGGTCTCCTCAGAGTCTGTGAAGCATCCTCAAGTGTGACTTCCTGTTTCCCTCCAGAATCAGTGCCAGGCTCGTCTCTTTGACCTGGTGACCAAACTTTCCTTCGAGGTTGTCATGGTGATAGTGATCTGCCTGAACACGGTGACTCTGATGGTGGAGACGGACGAGCAGATCCAAGAGAAAGAAATAATTCTGTTCTACATCCACTTTGTCTTCATCATCATCTTCCTCACTGAGTTCCTCCTGAAGATCATCGCTCTCAGACAGCACTACTTCTGCGACTGCTTAAACGTCCTCGACTTCGTGGTCATTTTCATTTCCATCGTGGGTAAGTCGACAAGATTCCATGGAGATGTAATTATCTGTGCTCCTGTGCTATCTGTCAAAATGCTATTGAATGTTCTCTTTCAGCATGATTGTACATTTCCCATGATGCATTGGGGATGTCCACAGGAAATTAAATGTTTCCAGGAACGAAAGTATGTTGAGTTAACCTTTGTTTCTTCCTTCCAGGTCTTCTCATCTCCGACATAATTGAAAAGTATTTCATCCACATCGAGATATTGACTCTTCTGCGATTGGCTCGTATCACTCGGATCATCCACCTAGTTCCCTATACGCGGGGGATCCGGAGATTGTTTTTGGCCTTTGTGATGTCACTTCCTGCCTTCTTCAACATCTGCCTCCTCCTCTTCATCCTCATGTTCACCTTCTCTGTTTTCGGCATGTTAAGCTTTGCTCATGTGAAGAAGACAGCGATGATCAATGACATGTTTAACTTTGAGACATTTTTGAACAGCATGATCTGTATGTTCACGGTCACCACGATGGCGGGATGGGACAGGGTGCTGAGTCCCATCCTAAACACGCCACAGGACTGTGACCCGGATAGAGGCGACTGTGTCCACCCGACTGTGGGCATCGTCTTCTTCTCCTCCTACATAACCCTGTCCCTCCTGTTGGTGGTCCTCCTGTACACGACTGTTGTCATGGAGACCTTGAACATGTACGACACAGAGACGCCGAGTGACAAGGATCTGCAGATCATCCCCTACAGGTGAGTCCCAGCTCTGCACAAAAAAGAATATGTTCATCTGATCTGATTCCACTTCAACACTGAGCATATGATCATAAAACTCAGATGAGATGAGGGGATTGGTCACTAAAGCAGAAATCCTCTGTCTCCTGGTGCCTACAGTGAGCTGTCGGACTTCTGCGACGCTCTGCAGGATCCTCCTGGGGACAAGATTCACTGTGTGGACGTCTTGTCTGCTCTCACAGCCAGGGTAACATTTTATACTATGTTATATATTATAGAATGAATGTGTTGTGCTGTGTGGTGTGGTGTGGTGTGGTGTTGTGTTGTATTGTATTTATTGTGTTGTGTTGGGGCGGCTGTGGCTGAGGGGGTAGAGTGGTCGTGCTCCAACCTGAAGGTCGGCAGTTCGATCCCCAGTCTGACCCATCGGCAAGTGTCCTTGGGCAAGATGCTGAACCCTGAATGCCCCCCCATAGAATAACAAAGTGCTGTGAATAGATGCACTGTATGAATGTGTGTGTGTGATTGGGTGAATGAAAAACTGTTAAGAGCTTTGAGTCATCAAGACTAGAAAAGCTCTATATAAATATAAAACCAACCATTGCCATTTGTATGGTGTGGTATTGTATTTTATTGTGTTGTGTTGTGTTGTGCTGTGCTGTGCTGTGCTGTGCTGTGCTGTGCTGTGTTGGGTTGTGTTGTATTGTATTGTATTGTATTGTATTGTATTGTATTGTATTGTATGTGTTGTATGGTTTGTTGTGGTGTTGTATTGTGCTGTGTCGTGTTGTATTGTATTGTATTGTATTGTATTGTATTGTATTGTATTGTATTGTATTGTATGTGTTGTATGGTATGGTGTGGTGTGGTGTTGTGCTGTGTTGTGTTGTCTTGTATTGTATTGTATTGTATTGTATGTGTTGTATGGTATGGTATGGTATGGTGTGGTGTTGTATTGTATTGTATTGTATTGTATTGTATGTGTTGTATGGTTTGGTGTGGTGTTGTATTGTGCTGTGTTGTGTTGTATTGTATTGTATTGTATTGTATTGTATTGTATTGTATTGTATTGTATTGTATTGTATTGTATTGTATTGTATTGTATGTGTTGTATGGTATGGTGTGGTGTTGTGTTGTCTTGTGTTGTTGTATACAGGATTCACTGTGTAGACGTCCTGTTTGATCTCCATGCCCAGGTAACATTATGACTAACTCTCGATAACTTTTCATTTTTATTGTGTGCAGATATCAGGTGACGTAGGACAGACCGACACACTCACAGCCCGAATGGAGGAAAGGTTCACGATCAATAACGTGTCCAAGGTTCTGTTCTAATCTTTTCAATTCTATTCTAGTCTTGGTTGTTTAGCTTTTACCTGAATTAGTTTCACCTTGAACATAACGTTTGCATGTTTCTCTTTAATCTTGTGCAATAGAATTACAAAGATGAAGAGTGAAGCAGCAGACTAACAATATTCAATCACTTTAAGTTTCTTCAGTTTTACAGTTCACAGTACGCAGATTACTTCACTCTCTATTCATCACTGTTTCTGACAGAGGTCATATGAACCAATCAGCAGCACTCTGCAGAGGAAACAGGAAGAAGTGGCGGCGACAGTGATCCAGAAGGCTTACAGGAAGCACCTCCTGAAGGACAGGGGTGCTGACGAGATCACAGCAGAGCCTGCAGGGGGCGCTGCAGCTGTTTGAGATGGAGCTTTACAACGACTCTGACTACCTGACAGATTAGAGGCTGAGGGAGTCGTCTCATGATGTAATGATTCATCTTTGTCCTGTTTCCTCATTCATGTCTTCTTCAGGTCCTGGTTCATGCCAACATGTTCACAGTGACAATGCTAACATGTTCATGCTAACATGTTGACAATGACAATGCTAGCGTGTTCATGCTAACATGTTCACAGTGACAATGCTAACATGTTCATGCTAACATGTTCACAGTGACAATGCTAACATGTTCATGCTAACATGTTGACAATGACAATGTTAACATGTTCATGCTAACATGTTGACAATGACAATGCTAACGTGTTCATGCTAACATGTTCACCGTGACAATGCTAACATTTTCTGTCAGCGTGTTCCTTTATCCCAAATATGAGAAGAGTCTGGTCTAATTAAAGTATTTATTTAGAAACAATGAAAAGTTGAACAATCATAGCTATGGACAATTATCACAGCCTAGGCTAAATCAGTTAGCAATAGGTAGTCAATAATGTCCCCGAACAGCAGGCGTTTGATATAATTATAACAGTAGGTTTAATGTGATTGGTTTAAAATATTGGTGGAGAGTCACCGCAAATCAATTTGGTTCTCCCTTATTGGTCCACAGCTGTAGTCCCCCGCCTCTTGTCATGGAATCCAGGAAGTGACAAGAAGCCGCTCTCCGTCACGCTCATACTCTACTCTGCTGGTTGCTAGACAACTCTCCCTCTCCTAACAGTTCAATGATGTTTCATATACTAGCCTTCAGTAGAAGAGGTTATGTTTCTGCTCCCTCGCCTGTTCCGACTGAACCATAACAAAGTCACTCTGAACCGGGACATCTGCTCGAAACTCTACGTGATGTTGAATGAGTCTAAGGCAACTACGCCTTAATATGTAAAAGTTAGAAATGAGATCAATCAATCAATCAAATGTTATTTGTATAGCCCATATTCACAAATCACAATTCGTCTCATAGGCTTTAACATGGTGAGACATCCTCTGTCCTTAACCCTCAACAAGAGTCAGGACAAACTACTGAAAACCTTTTAACAGGTAAAAATACATAGAAACCTCAGAGACACATGAGAGGATCCGTCTCCCAGGACGGACACAAGAGCAACAGATGTCACGTGTAGAAAACATCAAGATGAAAGTTTTTAGCAACATTCTGAAGGCTAACTTCAATACTAATGTCAAGCAGACAAGCTGCATCATAGTTTATGGTCAACGGTCAGCCCACATGATATAGAATCCACTATACTGGATCCACCATTGCAACCTCTGATGCGGGATCCACAGATCGTAATCCATGGTGCGGCCACAGAGGATCTGGATCAGGTTTAAAGTACAATATAGTGAATGTCAAAAATTCACAGTCTTCCTAACAGGCAGCAGCTCTTAGCAGACCTTTTATCAAGACAGGTGTGAGACTAACCAGTGTTTTTGACGCACAAACATTTCTAGCTAATTCCATATATTGAACACTAAGAGTAAAAGGTTATTATTAATGATTTGTATAAAGGCCTTATATCTGGCCCAATCGGCTCCTGGCCCCACCCTCCTCTCATTTGTTTAGAGTTCTGTTTCCATACTCCTCTTCACTCACAGACCCCCAGAGAGTCTAAGATTTTGAAATCTCAACAGTTCATGCTAACATGTTCACAGTAACAGTGCTAACGTTTTCATGCTAACATACTCACAAACATATAATTGCAGCATTGTTTTCTAAAATAAATTCTGTCCCTTCCTGTTGTTCTAATGAGAACTGATTTAATCAGTCATGTCACAATACTAACGATGGTCCACTGACTCACTTGATGTAACAGATGCTTTTGTGATGCTAACTGGAGGTAAATCACATTAATATGTCACATGTTAATCTAGTATATATTTTATATTCTGTCCAATAAAAACACTCATTATTTCATTAAACATTTTACTCTCAAAGCACAAATAGATGAATTCAGTTGTTGTTGAAAACATGTTACATCTTTATTTAACAGGCTGTGTCATTCATCAGAGAATCAATGCTGTTTATACTCCAATCAATCAATCAACCAATCAACCCCATGAAGTCATGTGATTTCAGTCACATGACTTCCTTGCTTACTTAAAGTAAAAGTTCTGTTGACTAGATTTTGTTAGAACATGACATAAACTGACTGAAGCTTAGTTCTTGTTCTTAGGTAAGAAAATGTGTACACAGAAATGAGTCTTATTTTGAAAAGGCAAGAGGAGATGACCTGTGTAAGAGAAACAAAGTGAACGAACATCGAAGGACTTTTGTAAAGAAGCAGTTTGAATGTTTATATTCACACAACAACATGTATACACTGATACACACTGAAGAAGTAGATCCAATTAATCATCAATCAATCAATCCAGTTTGATTTGTATAGCCCATATTCACAAATCACAATTCGTCTCATAGGGCTTTATCTAGGTGTGAAATCTTTTCTCCTTAGAGCGACATGTAGTCAAACATGAAGCTTCACACGTCCACAAGCCGACAACCTCCCAGGAAACGTACAACAAGTGAAGATTCCAGTATTTGTTGTGTATTTTCACCAGTATCTGGTCGTGTGAGTCGTCCTCCCAATAAGACATAGTTTATGTTCCTGTCACAATACAAATACTTCAGACGCAGATACAATTACATCTCCCCCGACTACACCCTGGTGAGGAAGATGAAGTCTAACCTTCGTCAACTCTGCCAATGAAACAAAAAGTTAGTTGCACTTACAGGAAGCACTTTGTAGTTTGGATTTTTTGAAGCTAATGATTCTTGCTGTTCTGGTTTTGTTCCCTCATGGTTGATGCACTTATTGTACTGCAGAGCACTACCAGAGCAAATTCCTTGTAGGTGTAAACCTACTTGGCAATAAAATACTTCTGATTCTGATAAAAGCATCAGATAAATGAAAATAAAAAATACAGTAAATACAGCAGATGTCCACTATAGCTGCTTCAAAGTAAACGCTTGTGGAGGGTTTTTAAATATAAAACTCAAGCAGAAAATATACATTTTAATTGTCAATCTTGAGCATGAGGCCTCGGTATTAGTCTTATTCGGTATAAAAAAAACACACTTGTACAACACTGTGTGCTCCTCTGACTGGTCATCGTTTCTTGTGTGTGTCTGTGGGCGCAGGATCATCTTCTGGTAAATATAGAAGGTGACGTAGTGTTGACCTTTCCTGCTCGACCTCCAGACCGGGAGCATCCAGGGGAGGAGCTTCCTCCTGGGCTGAAGCCGCCTCTTGCTTCACGGTTAACACCCTTCACTTTTTCAGTAGTTGACAAATGACGGATGACGCTTCTTCTGAGTGGAGAAGCTGCTGTATTTATTTTCCAACACACTTCAACTCACATCTTTATACTTTCTCCTTCTCCTCTCATGCTCTCTCTCTCGCTTCCCCACTCACTCACTCTCTTACACAATGGAACAACTTTCTTAAAGGAGCCACACGACTCTTATAACACTAGGCATGTGTTATAAGAGTGTTATAACACTAGTTACCTTATAACACTCTTATAAGGTAACTAGTCAAATTAGTGTATTTGACTAGTTACCATTTTTTCAGTGCCATTCACTCCCAGCCCAGACAGACACACATAATCTACCCTGCACTATTAAATTATAAATATATTAGCTAGCTTGGAATGTAATGAAAACATTTCTTCAGACTTTCCTTTGGGAAGGTTCAAGAGAAGAAGACATGATGAGAGAGAACAGGTCCTGCCCACTGTTCCCACCCAGGACAGAATCAGTATTATATCTCTGCTGTTAAATACACAGTCTGTTCTGATCCTGATCAAACTATGTAATAACCACATATTCTTTGGCAATTGCAATGGAGCTCACAGGCTCAAGTTAACTACACACCTATAATTTCACAATAATATGGTATTTATTGTGTAACACATTTTGCTAATGTGGATGCAATGTTTGAGACACGTTTTTCTATAATTTAAATACAAAATGATGCAAACACAGAATTCATGGGCTACTGGGTTAGGGCTAACCCTAACCCTAACCCTTGAACCACTCAGTACTGATTAAATCCTGGCTACGGGTTCGGGTTAGTAAGTTAACTTCCTGGCCATGGGCCTTCTGAACAATAACAATGTTATATCTGCATTTATAACCAACAGCACAATGGAATACTTTATGCATGCTGATTTGCACATTGGAAAATGCTACAGTGTCTGACCCCAAGTCTTTTTGAACTTATCTTTGATATTGACAGGCTTGTAATGGAGTTTAAAAAACGTCAAGCTTTACAAGGCGACCTCAACGACCTCCTTCTCACTAGATTTCCTCTTAACACCTGGACCTCAAGAAATACACTGATGGCATCATTTTACTCTGTAAAAAACACACACTGAGGGGACACGTCAAGGTTCAACATGTTGGTTATGGCCAGTAATGTCAGAGGTGTAAGTATCAGTAGTAATATATCAGTGTTTCACTGTATCACTCATGTCAATTTAAACATATCACAGAAGAACATTTCACATCTTGTGGGTTTACACTTAACATGAGAAGATGTCAGTTTCCAGTTCAACAGAGAGACACTCGTCACTCAGGGGACTCATGAAGAAATACCCAGTCAGATGGGACAATGCTATTTCTACTCAGGGTACAAGAAACAGAAAACAACTTCATCACACCTGCTTCGTACAATCAAACTAGAAAAGACTGTGACAATGAACCTCTTCCTCAGATGATCCCTACATCTCAGGTCTGATTTGACCTTCATCTGTCGAGAATCTCTTAAAAGCTTCGAGTTGGTTCAGATCTGTCTGGGACCAGCTCTTCTAGAACGTTGTGGGGCTAATGGACCCTACCTCATCTTGTAATAACAATTGTATATGCTTATTAAGCTTATGTTTGTGATTTTTGAAAACTAAATCATGATCATCAAAATCTTAAATAATCAATAATCCATTAACAATTATTGCCACCAAATATACAAACAAATCCTGTTGATAGTTGACATTTTATATTTCCTGTCACGTGATGTGATTCCAAACGCAGAGTTCAATGGTCAAACCCACAAACGTCAATGACCTGTGGTTTATTTGCAGTCTGGGATCCACCCTGAGACCAGAGCACAGTTACTGGTTCTGCTTCCTGTCGTCTCCTCGAGTCTCTGCAGCTGAATGATGCACAACAAAGGGAATTCCTGGTAAAGCACTCTTTGGATTTCTCCATGTTTCATTCTCATCTCAGTGTTGGTGTTAATTCTAAACTTCTATTTGTTTTTAAAGCAAATCAAAATCAAGACTAACTGTTCTATCAATTTTAATTTTAATATCACAGCTGAAAATTCACATTTGTATCTTAATGAAATGACCAGATAATAATGAACATGTCAGATGTGTTCAATTTAGCAATGGTTCTGTAAATCTATGTTTTTACAGCTAAATCTGATCAATAACTTGCTGTTTGTGATGATCAGTTTATTTACAATTCATTTTATTCTGTGCAAATATCGACTGACTGATGAGAAAAATGACAAATATAAACCTGTGTTTATTTATGTTTGTGTTTCATCAGTGAACTGAGCGATGGCGCCGTCCTCGACTGTTTCATCTGCTCATCGTCTTCTCACTCGTCTACAGCAGCTTCTTCTCTGAGGTCAGTGACAAACATCAAGTTCAAATAAATCCTCAAAATACTGAAGAACCAGCATGTCATTAAAATAACTTATACAAGAGTCTCAACATAAAACATATACAAAATATAAACAAACTGAAAGAGAAAATGACAAGATAATAAAATAATGTAATGTTAAAATACCTTTTTGTTGGATTAAACAAAACTGGAGATTTACTCATTTAGAAACAGAAATAAGAACTTTACAATAACACTGAACTCTTTGAACTGTTAGTGAATAAACGATTATTAACTTTAACATGTCTCAGCTCGAATGTTTCATCAGTTACTGAACTTTGTCTGTTGAACAATAAAGACTTTTTTACATGGAGCTTCAGCTCAGTTTTTTACAGTTTCTTAGTTTATATCTGTTCTCAAGTCAGTTTGTGTTTAATGTGTGTGAGAGGTTAACTCTGTCAATCATTTTGCATTTAAACACCTAACAACAGGTTTCTAAGAGTTGCTCGTAACTCTGCAAATATCAGTATCAGCACTTTTCTTTCTGGATTATCTCATTTATTGTTATTATTATCAATCAATGAATCAATCTTTCATATGTTATATGTCTCATCTTCCCAGTTTGTCTCACAAATGTTATCAAGGATCAACTTCCTCTGTTCTTAACTCAACAAGAGTCAAATAGAAACTTAGTGATCAGTGAATGAAGCTCAGTCCCATGTGAGGATCCTCTCCCAGGACACACACAGGTGCTGAGGGAACTGAACACATCAACACAACAACACATCAACACAACAGCAGGATTCACTACATGAGAAAAACCAGTTTGTAATGTTTAAAGTGTTTCTACATAAAGTCTGATGGAGGTGAAGGAGCAGATGAACTTTGGAGTTCCTGATGGTAGAAGATGTGAGGAGACATGTTGTTGTGTATCAACAAGTCTTGTTGTGATCATATTCCAACAACAGGATCCACCACTACAATCAGATGCCAACATAATCCACAATCCATCATGATGATCACGATGTGGCCCTTTATCATTGTAATTACTTTTATTGTTAATATTAATTGATTAATAACACTCATGATGTAAACTTTAATTGATGAGTGTTGTAGACCATCGACCTCGAACAGCTAAAGGAGTCACATTATAAACAAATATGAGCTCGTAATAATAATGAATATGACAATAATATTGATAATAATAATAAGTTGTGTGAATAATAAGATGTTGTTTGACGGAGATGTATTTTGCAGCTGCTGCTCCTTTGAGGATTACAAACTGACCACCGAGTGGCTCCTGAACCACACAAGTCACCGGCCCAAGGTGGCGGTGATCTGCAGCTCGGGCCTGGGCCTCCTCGCTGAAGGAGCCGCCAACAAACAGACCTTCAGGTACCAGGACATCCCCAACTTCCCCGTTAGCACAGGTGAGAGACACGCCCACAAGGCTGCACACAACTGGCCCAACCCACTAATGGTGATGGGATGTGGCAAAAATCAATATATAAATAAATGCTGCGTAAAAACAATGTGCAAGCAGCATGAAGATCTGTGACCGATGGGAACCCTTACCCTGAGGAATTGTATTTAAATGATCTGATTCAGCTGAACTGAAGGTGTCTGTGTCTCAGTCGCCGGTCACGAGGGCTGTCTGGTGTTCGGGACGATCCAGGACACGCCCTGTGTTTTCATGCAAGGTCACTTCCACCTGTACGAAGGTTACACGCTCTGTCAGGTGAGTCCTAGTCAGTGACATCACAGTTCTCATGGATCATCAGTGTTTCCTTTCACAAAGAACTTCTGTAAAAAATCTTATATTAAATATTTTAACCATCAGCACAACTCTGATTTAAAAATGGTTGAATGTCTGTTTTAAACCAGCTTATGAGAATTAGGTCATAACAGCTGGTTACCAGGTAACCATCCGACTTCAAACTATCTACAACCAAACGTTCATTCACAGACGTCTTAGTATCAATGACATCATCTCAGCTACACAATTATCTGCCTCCAACAGACAACACAACACCTACAAGGCGATGAAAAAACAACAACTCTTTTTCTGAAGATTCAGTTAAAGAAGCAACATCTGGACCTGATGAAAACCCAGTGAACTGATCCATTTGTTTTAACAGTTGATCCCATTGAACCCTTTGTCCCGACCCCTCCATGTTGCATGTCCACGCCTGGGGGGGGGGTCCTGATCTCATTCCTGATTCTGGTTGAGATGGAGGGGCACGTGTTAGGGGTTGAAACAGAGATTTTTGAGACCCACACAAGGACTCTGACATTTTCTCTCAGTGCATTGTTACTGGCAAGATGGCTGCCCAAGCAACTCAAGAGACCCACAAATGCAAGTACCTACCTACCTGTCTGTGTCTCTGAACCTGTCTCTCTCTCTCTCTCTGCACCTGTCTCTCTCTCTCTCTCTCTCTCTGTGTACCTACCTACCTGTCTGTGTCTCTGAACCTGTCTCTCTCTCTCTCTCTGCACCTGTCTCTCTCTCTCTCTCTCTCTCTCTGTGTACCTACCTACCTGTCTGTGTCTCTGAACCTGTCTGTCTGTACCTGTCTGTACCTGTCTCTCTCTCTCTCTCTGCACCTGTCTCTCTCTCTCTCTCTCTCTCTGTCTGAACCTACCTACCTGTCTGTGTCTCTGAACCTGTCTCTCTCTCTCTCTCTCTCTCTCTCTCTCTCTCTCTCTCTGTGTACCTACCTACCTGTCTGTGTCTCTGAACCTGTCTGTCTGTACCTGTCTGTACCTGTCTCTCTCTCTCTCTCTGCACCTGTCTCTCTCTCTCTCTCTCTCTGTCTGAACCTACCTACCTGTCTGTGTCTCTGAACCTGTCTCTCTCTCTCTCTCTGCACCTGTCTCTCTCTCTCTCTCTCTCTCTCTGTGTACCTACCTACCTGTCTGTGTCTCTGAACCTGTCTCTCTCTCTCTCTCTGCACCTGTCTCTCTCTCTCTCTCTCTCTCTGTCTGAACCTACCTACCTGTCTGTGTCTCTGAACCTGTCTGTCTGTACCTGTCTGTACCTGTCTCTCTCTCTCTCTCTCTCTCTCTCTCTGTACCTCTCTCTCTCTCTCTCTCTCTCTCTCTCTCTCTCTCTCTCTTTCTCTCTCTCTCTCTGAACCTGTCTCAGGTGACGTTTCCTGTGAGGATCTTCAAGTTAATGGGGGTGGAGTCGGTGTTGGTGACGAACGCATCAGGTGGAATCTGTCCAGACTTTAAAGTTGGTGACATCATGATCATCAAAGACCACATCAACCTGCCGGGATTCGCTGGACAACATCCGCTGTGTGGCCCGAATGACGAGCGGTGAGCCCCGTGACTACTCACCACTGTGATGGAGTCAGAAAACACTGCTGGACCTTCTGGGGTAAACAGTTGATGACATCACAGTGTAGAGCAGGATAGATTAAAATGTATCTGAGGAACCAGTCAGCAGCTAGTTCACCCCCCCCCCTCACAGTGGTGAGTAGATAATGAGGGAATGAACTATCCCTTTAACCTGTCTGTTGACCTGTCTTCGTCTCCAACTGTCTGTAGTTTTGGGATCAGGTTCCCGTGCATGTCGGACGCCTACAGTAAGGATCTGAGGCGCCTGGCGTTGGACGTGAGCTCGGAGCTCGGCTGCCGGGACTTCATCAGGGAGGGAGTTTACTGCATGGTGAGCGGACCCAACTTTGAAACCATCGCTGAGGCCAGGATGCTGCTGGTGCTGGGCTGTGACTCTGTGGGTAAGAGACAGGTCTCACTGATTGGTTGAGAGCGGACTGTTGATGACTCAAACCATTTAACATCACTTCTTGTTCTTCATTTACTAATAAGGCAGCACAACAGGTCTTCTGTTCAGACAGTATGTATTATATTCAGTTTTCAGTACAAACAACTGTTCATCGGGTTCAAGAGGTTGTTCAGGCTTCATGATACTTTAGGATCAGGGTTCATGCTTCGACAGCTCCTTAGTTAGGGTTAGGGTTAGGGTTAGGGTTAGGGTTAGGGTTGAGTCCTGCAGACGCTTCACTGGTTCCTCATATGAATCAGTTACGATATTAGATTGTTCCTATGTCATCAGACACCGATTTAAAGCCACACAGATTCGGTCGAACAAATGAGATTAATATTATTTTGCAGTTCTACCTCTATACCATACTATACTACACCATGTTAAAGCCCTATGAGACTAATTGTGATTTGTGAATATGGGCTATACAAATAAAATTTGATTAATTGATCAGTAAAGTTTGGATCATTTCATTTAAATTTTCAAGATAAATTATAGCAGAACATTTCCCACAATGCAGTTTTCCCTTATAAGATGTCCTGCATAGAAATACTTGGTGACAACAAAGTTAAGAGAAGGTTAAATAACGTGATCTTTATTTATTCTTCAGGAATGAGTACAGTTCCCGAAGTGACCGTAGCTAAACACTGTGGACTCAGAGTTCTTGGTCTGTCACTTATCACCAACAAGGTCAGTTTATATTATATCATGTTATATTATGTTATATTAAAGGGCTTATGTATGTGTTCTCTTGTTTCACACACGTCGACTGTTTCAGAGTCTGTTAAACAACCGACAATCTTCAGAATCTCAACATTTCAGAAAAAAAGCCCTGTAGTTCAGCTAACTATTATATATATATATATATATAATATAATAATTTATACATAAAAACATGCCAGCAACAAACAAACATTGTGCTTTTACTTTGAAGATGTATTTGAGGGGGTCTTGTTAATATTGTTCCGCTCCTGCTGTAGTTTATCTGAGAACCTTATTGAAGACATGTTCACAGACTGCCCCCCCACCCCCCCAGGCACGCAGCCACGCTTACAGTATGACTCTGTGTGATGACATGTCGTACCTGTGCTGTCCTGCAGGTGTCTCTGGACTACAGTCGGGAGGAGAAGGTGAACCACGACGAGGTTCTTCAGATCAGTAAAATGAGGGCGGAGCTTCTGCAGAAACTCGTCTTCACACTGATCTGTCGTTTCCAGCAGCAAAGCATCAACACGCACTGAAACCCGGTCACAACAGTCTCCCATTGGTTAATCACTACATCAGTTTATCACTTCATCCCTTCATCAGGTCCTCAGCAGCCCGAACCAGCCCGAGGTGGAAACCAGAACCATGATGATGAGCTGATTTCACCTTGAACATCTCAGTCATCCACCTCACAACCAATCAGGGACTCTGCTAAGACGCCTCCCAGGGCCTAACCCAATCCATCTCCAGCTATTAACTCGCAAATGAATCTATAGTAGAATCATAATTAGATTTGATTGCGTCACCTTTATTTGGTAGAATGTTGATGCCTTTATATGTAAACTGATTAACAACATTAAACTGAAAGACAGATTACCTCTCTCTTTGGAGTTTAGTGGCATATAGAAGATTTGGAGTCATTTTCTTTTGTAGCCTGAAAATTCAGCACATTTTGAGTTACTGCTAGAATGGATTTCTCCAGGTGACTGTGAAAAATAATAAGGTATTGAGCATAAAACGCAATATGGTGATCAACTTGATCTATGGTTATACCAGCTATGGCAAGAGGCTCAATGGCCATTACAAACAGCAGTGGCGATAATGGTCTTGACGGCATTCTCTATGGATCTTAATTGGTTTTACATTTTCACACCTATTGCATATTGGTTTCCCTGGTTTTTTATCATTGCTATCAAGGCTTCCCTCAAGATGTTGGAAGGTTTAAATTATGAAAAGATTGTAATTTTGTTTCAAACTTGTTTGTAAATATCTATAGGTTGGCCATCAGGAACCGCCGCCTTTCCACATTTCTGTCAGACAACTCACGTTCGATCATGTAATATATTTATTACAACAGATTTAGTGTTTGGCGTCTAGGCTCCAACTTAATCACTCCCTCATATGATTACACAGAAATGATGGGAGTGATGAGCAAATACTTGTAACCCCCCCCCCGGAAGCAGAGGCCACAATTAAAGGAACCAAAACATTCAGTAAAGAAAATTCCAATGTTTCCACATTGAATCATTAACAATTTCAAAAATGTTATACAAAATTAGTAAAATGAAGAGCATTTGGTTAAATCAACTTTATTACATCCATAAGGAAATTGAACAGACCACGACATTTATTCAGTTTGATGAATTTTAGCAGCTTTTGCCAGTTGCTGATTTAGTAAATGACCTGAAATTCAAATTCAATTCAATTTATCGTCCTAATTTGTTTATTGTATTGAATTTAAAAGAAAACGGATAAATGTTAGTTATTTCTTCTCTTTGAAATGTTTGGTTGGTTTGATCCAGATCTCAAACAGGTTTCAAATAGTTATCATATTACTTTAATTCAGCTCAGATGGACTCTCAACTTGACCTTTGACCCTAGAACAGACAGGTACTGTAGACGGTGACCTTGTGGCTGATCTCTTGAAGCAGCTCTTTAACAGCAGCCTCCAGTTCCACCAGCAGCTCAGCCTTCACCTCCAGAGTTTGTTGGTTTTCGTTGTACGACTTCTCCAGATCTGAAACAGTTCAAACCGACTTCAAACACTGCATCTCTGTAGGAGTTAGGGTTAGGGTTAGGGTTTCCCTGCAGAGTGAAGCAATCATTGAAACTCAACCTGCTGTATTACGGTCAGGCACAACATCTGGAACCCAACGTTTGACGGAGGTAGAAGATCGGTTGTGGATCTGACTCAATAAAAAATTCCTTTGATTTCTGAGAATTGCAATCCGAGATCAAATCAAGTTTTTTATTTGAATTGTTGCTATAAAATGGATCCCCAGGTTTGACGGATATGTTCCTTGCTGATGAACATGAGTTCTTGCTGCAGCGGTTTGAATCCGCTACAGATGGATCATCACATTTCCTTCACAACACTGTATTTCCTGGTAATCTCCAAGATAAGCTACAAATCATAACTTGCATGGTAAATTGGTCTAATTGAATCACTCAGCAGGTAAAGATAATACAAATAGTTTAATCATGACACTAGGCCTCATTCACTAACAGTGTGTAGGTAAAAATCTGTGCTTAAACCGTGCATAAGAACATTTCAGAAATCTGGAATTCATCGATATGTTCTTCCCTAAATAACAGTGTGTTTCTTTCTGCAGAGATTAATATCTTTTCTGTGCATATGTTAGTGAGGTGTGATGTCACAGTGATGTCACCTTTCAGCAGCTGCAGCTTGTCGCTGGCCTGCAACAACAACTGTTTGGCTTCCTGTTGCAGTGACACCGCCCTCTTCTTGGCGTCAGCCACACCCCCTGCCTTGTGTTCGATCAGCTGCCCCACTGTGGCGTACTTATCCTTCAGGTCGGACTCCAGGTCCTAAACACACACAGGTTCAGGGACATTGATTAACTTCAGGCTCCAAGAGACGTTTCAATACAAACAAAGACATCAAAGGAAATTGAAGATAATCTGGAAGTGAGAGAGTGTCCTTCTCTATAAACGATCTAACCAGTGGACTTACCTTCTTCACCTCCTCTGCTATCTGTGTGATGCTGTCTGCATCCTGATTGGTCTGTTCAGAGCTCATAGTGACGTTCACAGCTTTGTGTATTAGTAATGTTACGCCCTGCTCAAGCCTCTGCAGCCTGTTGGTGGCGTTGTTCAGCTTCAGTTCTGCTTCTGTTGTCTCCGACTGCACCTGAATCCAACACAGACAGACACAGATTGACTTGATGTTTCTGATGTGAGATCAAACATGAACATTTCCATGTTAGTGATGAACAGACAGAATGATGCAGTCCCACATATATTTACATTATGTATTTGTGTTGATCTGAGCCTTTCTGTTAGCATTAGCATGAGATGTGGTCAGAGGATTCAGTGGAAAGAGATTTAGCAACAAACTGCTGATCTGAGGTCAGCGCTCCAGAGATTCACTGTTGTTTTAAGACTCATTATCTCCATGTTAACACAAAGGTGCATAGACACATGAATAACAAGCGCACACTCTGCTCGTTACACACATGATCAAACACGTTTCACAGTTCATATAAACACGTTTCCTCTGCAGAGACATGTTCTCTTTTACCAATATAGGAATAAATCAGTCATTTTACAATACACCAAGTTTGAACCTCTTTGGTAACATTTCTTTTCACAATAAAACTATCAAACTGTTTTGGAAACATGAAAAGCATGCAGCTCAGTTCATGTGCTGAGATCATGAACAGAGAGTCGGGTCCGAACGGACCGTGGCCAGCAGGTTGTTGGTGTTCTGGATGTCGGCGGCCGCCTGCTGGATGGCGCTGCTGGCTGCGCTCTGAGCTCTCCGAGCTTCTTCAAGAGCTTTCTTCATTTTCTCTGCAGACTCCTTCACCTCAGCTGCCTCCTCGCTGAGCAACAGAAGAAGTCACGTGTTAGAGAGCCGAGAATCTTCTTACACAACAAATCGAGTCAGAGACCGAGTCAAAGCTGAAACAAACAGATGGGATCTCATTTGTCCATCTGGGTTTCAAACACAGTTCTGGATGTACATGCAGGACTTACCTGGCTCGACGGGCCTGGTCCAGCAGGTTCTCAGCTCTCTGGATGTTGTCAGTACTCTGCTGCAGTATGGTCTCCACATGTCCCAGTTCTCCCACCTTCTGTCGGATCTCTTCTGTGAGGTTTTGCAGCTGTGCCGGCGTGGTTGGCATCTGCATTGCTAGAACCTCGTTAGCCACCAGCTCGATGCTCTCTAGGTCTGCAGCATCCTCTGAAAACACACAAACGGCTGGTTTGCTTCTCACTTCTCTGATCATCTGACTGCGAGTTTCTGATCAAACCATATTTCTTTACATCAGTCAATCAGAAACAACTTCCTGACCGAGGAGATAGAGACGTGTCCCTAAAGATACAGCACTTCTCTCTGAGGAGCTTTTAGCCAATCACATTGGCCGGAGATCTGTTTAATGGTTTTTAGATCCAACTGCAGCTTTAAGAAACTGTGTGTTTCTGAGATCTGGAGAAGTTTGACTTCCTCGGCTCTGACTAACATCCTGATCTAAAGCCAGAGGAGCTCAAGGAACCAGCACCTTCACATCAAGGCTGAGCTGCGAGAGAAGATCAAATAAAATCTGTCTTTGCCCGAATCGCTTTGTTTACTAATATTAACTCAAACATATTGTAATAATAATATTTCAATGTTAACAAACCTCACAACATAACTTCAAAAACAGTTATTGATAACAGAGCTGCAATCAAACAAGTAATTATATGTACAAATTTGAAGTTTTTGTTTTGTTAGTTGGACAAAGACAGGAAGTGTGTGACATAAGTGTTAAACAGGAAGTGTGTGACATTAGTGTTAAACAGGAAGTGTGTGACATAAGTGTTAAACAGGAAGTGTGTGACGTAAGTGTTAAACAGGAAGTGTGTGACATAAGTGTTAAACAGGAAGTGTGTGACATAAGTGTTAAACAGGAAGTGTGTGACATAAGTGTTAAACAGGAAGTGTGTGACGTACGTGTTAAACAGGAAGTGTGTGACGTAAGTGTTAAACAGGAAGTGTGTGACATAAGTGTTAAACAGGAAGTGTGTGACATAAGTGTTAAACAGGAAGTGTGTGACATAAGTGTTAAACAGGAAGTGTTTGACATAAGTGTTAAACAGGAAGTGTGTGACATAAGTGTTAAACAGGAAGTGTGTGACATAAGTGTTAAACAGGAAGTGTGTGACATAAGTGTTAAACAGGAAGTGTGTGACATAAGTGTTAAACAGGAAGTGTGTGACATAAGTGTTAAACAGGAAGTGTGTGACATAAGTGTTAAACAGGAAGTGTGTGACATAAGTGTTAAACAGGAAGTGTGTGCCGTACGTGTTAAAAAGTCTCTGATCTGCCTGATGAGACTTCGCAGCTCATCGTTACTCTGGTCCACTTTCTGTTTAGTTCTGTTGGTCTTCATCAGGACGTCCTGAGCGCTCAGTTTAGCTTCATCTGCCTTCAGCTTGACTTCTGACACCTGTCGATAAACCAGAGGTCAGAAGATCCACAGTTCACCTGAGCAACAGACCAGAACCAGTCACACTCACCATCTTAGACAGTTTTTCCACTTCCCCGATAGCACTGATAATTTCCTGTTCTGACTCTTGAGTCTTCCTCCACGCACTGTTGGCCGTCATAACCACGCCGTCACATCCTTCCCCTCCACAGCTGGTGCACAAATCCTGATCCGCTAATGGACTGCCACATGTCTATAAGAGCAAGAGAGAATAGACCAAATTAGTTGTTTAATTGTATAATGAGTAGGGCTGTCACCCGGAAAATTCCGACTTTCTATGTATATTGTTATGGGAATGAAAAGATGAATGACAGAAGGCAAAATTAAATGATAGTTATTAAGATAGAAAAAATAAATAAACTAAAACTAAAACCTACCACACCATAATTAGATGTGTGTGTCTCTTTGTCTCTGAGCAAAAACAGGATAATGTGATTCAGAGCATTGGGGCGTCTTAGTCTTGCTCTGGGTTTTTTCTTAAGCAAATATAAGTATATATATTTAATTTTTTTGTTTAAATCAAACAAACAAAAGTAATTTTTATTATTTAAATAGAAGAATTCTTTAGAAGATGGACTGAGTCAGTGATCAGTGAACTCTGAGCTTTCAGGTTATCATCGCCCACCTTATGGCTGATCTCTGATAGGTCCAGAGTCTGCAGCTCTCCAGCCAGGTCATCCAGTTTCTGAGCGTGCTCCGTGTGCCTCCTCAGGAACTCCTCTCTGGTTTGGTTCAGTTTGTCCTCTGTGAGCTGCCGTAGAGCGGCAGAGGTTTCCACAGAGCTTCCAGCGTCGATGGTGGAGGAGTTGGCTCGAGCTTCAGCCGCCTCAGACAGCAGGAAGTACTTTGTGATGCTGGCCGTCGCCCCTGGCAACAGACAGGAAAAAGAAATGAGTGATCGTCAAAGAAAACATAAAACTTGAGACATGCCCCGCCCTCGACACGCCCACAATCAACCATAAATAGTGAATGAAAAACCTCCTGAATATTTAATGACCCAGGACCTGACACTTCCAACACTGAGAAGCTTGTGAGAGAAGAAGAAGCCCAGCAGCTATTTACTATTTATCATTAAATATTTACTGTCATCACAAATAAAATAAATGAATGTGACAGAAATAAAACAGTGGTCAGATATAAAGATAATCTCTTCACTTCGATGTGAAGAGACATGTTTTATCTCCTGAATGTATTTTTATTTAACTGCAGGATGATTAAATTCAGAGACTAAAGAAACTGTGATTAATCTATAAAATGTATGATAATTATATATTTAAATTATTA
Source organism: Pseudopleuronectes americanus (assembly GCA_038501795.1). Classification (NCBI taxonomy): domain Eukaryota; kingdom Metazoa; phylum Chordata; class Actinopteri; order Pleuronectiformes; family Pleuronectidae; genus Pseudopleuronectes; species Pseudopleuronectes americanus. The sequence continues at coordinate 51,840 of JBAMIH010000033.1, read as the reverse complement.
AAAGAAGCTCTCCATAGAAGGATAAATATTACAAGTTGTATGGTTTATTAACGTTTGAAGAATCCTTCACTATTTAATATGTTTTTGATTTGGCTGAACTCTTTTTACCCGTGAGACTCTTGAACTGTCCCTAACGTCCACCGGGGTTGGCTCCGTCGTGTCACGTGTGTTTGTTTAATGTGAACGTTTCTCACTAGTTTTCGTTTTTAAGCCCCGCCCCCTCACCTCACTCTTGTCCACTCTGTGCTTTGACCCCGCCTTCTTACCTGTGATGTCAGAGTTTTTGATGAACTCCACTTGATCCAGCAGCTCCTGAACCGTGCGCTCCAGTTTCTGAGCGTCTGACGTCACAGAGTCCAGTTTAGATTCTGCAGCCGAGTCCTGTTCCTCTGCTTCGACCAGAGTCTGTTCTGTTTGGCCCAACATCTGGCTCAGGGCCCTCATCAGGTCACTGAGGGTCAAACAGAGGTCAGACGTCAGCCTCTACTTAAACCTGCACTGCTCTCATCTCAGATGAACTATAATCTCACCTGGCCTGTTGGAGCAGGTGCTGGATCTCCGTGAGCGGTTGTGAAGCTGGGTTCTGGTTCAGGAGGACCCAGATGTCCGCGGCGCTCCTCTCGATGTTGTCGATGGACTTCCTGTACGGTCCGCTCACTCCACTTGCTTTGAGGGCATTGACCTTGTTAACGAGGCGGTGCGTCTGATTGGTCACCTGACCGATGACATTGTCCCATTCAGCAAAGCAACGGTGGCAGCGGAGGCAGTCGGGGAAAACTCCTGAGAATCCACGTGCGCACGTGTCACAACGTGGTCCGGACACGCCCTCCACACAGACGCAGTGACCACTGACCTTGTTACACTGATGTTCAGAGACGCCACGAGGGTCGCAGTCACAGCCTGGGAACGAGAATCCAGATCAACAACTTTAAAACTAACACACACACACACACACACACAGTGAAAACATTGTACAGGAAAAGTCTGAGACAAACAGTGCCACTTCCTGTTTAACAAAAAACATCTGGTGTGTGTGTGTGTGCGTGTGTGTGTAACATCTGGTTTGTATTAAAACAGTTCAAACTTCTTTCAGCCAAAGAAAAGAAGAACTAACCAGACAAAAAGACAAAACTGTCCTGGAGTCTGATCTGGACTCTGTCCTGGAGTCTGATCTGGAGTCTGATCTGGACTCTGGACTCTGATCTGGACTCTGTCCTGGAGTCTGATCTGGAGTCGGATCTGGACTCTGATCTGATCTGACTCTGGACTCTGATCTGATCTGGACTCTTGACTCTTGACTCTGATCTGATCTTATCTGGACTCTGATCTGGACTCTGCCCTGATCTGGACTCTGATCTGATTTGTTCTGATTTGACCTGATCTGGACTCTGACTTGATCTGTAGTAGTTAGTATTAAACCTGTTGACGACCTTTGACCTCTCAGTGTGTGGACACTGTGAACGCACCGTGACATTTGACCTCTGGATCTCCCCAGAACAGCTCTCGACACTCGCTGCAGGTTCTTCCTCCGAAGCCGGGGCGACAGGAACACTGACCGCTGATCTGAGAACAGAACAAACGTTAAACACTGAAGTCTATAAATATATCTTTAAATATAATTTAGAGAAACACGTCTGCTGTCCATCAACATGAGGTCACACTGAGATTATATGAAATGTTTCTGTAGCTGAACCCGATTCGATTCTGTCCAACATCACATGAAGTTTTACATATCTGCATTTTTGTTAGAGAAAAAAAGAATAAATAACTAAACCCAAGTTTATAGAAGATGATCTGGAGAGAGAGGTTTCTGATGTGTAGTCAAACACAGACACACAAGCTTCTGTTTTATCTTTAATCTTTTCATTGATTTTGTGAGTCTGCGGATAGTTCAAAGGATAATTCCAACTTCTTATTGTCATTATAATGGTATAAATAGAAATGGGTGTTTCTGGGCCTCACCTCGTTGCAGGCCGTCCCGTACGAGTGTTGGGATTCACAGTCGCAGAGCTGACAGCCGCGGCCGCTCGCCATGTTCCAGGTGTCAGGCGCACAGCGGTCGCAGTGTTGACCAATCACGTTCAAGAGACAGTGACACTGACCGCTGCTGCCGTCACAGTGGCAGTCACCGGACGCACAGCTGGAGCTGTCGCTGCCGAGCGTGTTACAAACACACTCTGGAAAAATAAACATCACAATGAGATTCAGTTCAAACCTTCACGAGTTTCATTCAAGATTTCAGAGATTTAAGATCTTCAGTGAAAGTTTCAGTCCAGATCACGTGAAGATTTCATTCTAGTTTATTGCAGAGTCGTGACTGAAGATTTATCAGGATCTGGATTTGAATCTGGTAATTCAGATTATGGTAAATCCTCATTGGTTCCTCAGATCAAAGAGGATGGTTGTTGATGGTTGATGCTAACCCAGTAAACCCAGTGTACTCACTTCTGCAGTCCTGCAGCAGCGCGTTGCCGTAGTAACCCAGTTTGCAGCTCTGGCAGGCGGCGCCCTCGCTGTGGTACAGGCAGCGCAGACACTCGCCGGTTTGAGCGTCGCAAGACCCCGGTTCCGACATGTCGATGTTGTTGTTGCACTGACACGGTTGACACTGACCCCCCACCTCACCAGGGTTTCCATAGTAACCAGGTGAGCACTCATCGCAGCGAGCGCCTGAGGAGGAAGAGAGACGAGAGGACAAGTCTTACCAAAGTAAAAGTTAAGTTTAAATATCGGTTTTCATCAGTGGCGTGTTTCCCCTTCAGATGTGTTCGTATAAAAAGGTTCATCAGTTAAAATCCAGACACACTGAAGCAAATGATTCAGACCCAGGATTAAAAATGTAAACTGTTTTCAACTATATCCTTTTCTTAAACTGACCTCCTGACCTACGGTTCAGACAGAGGATTCATTTTGGAATGTAAAATTCATATTGTTTTGAACTTGTGTTTTGATAACTTTAGAATGAACCCACATCATGTTTCTACAGGAGCTTAGAGACGACCCTGCACATCTTTGTGTTGCTGTAGGGCCTCGTGGAGACTTTGTTTTTAACTAGTTTTAAATATAACTTCCTGTCTCAGCTGAATATTTTCTCTGCTTAAGTTTAAAGTTGGAACATAAGAACGTTTTTGACTCAAATGTTCTGAACTCTGTTCTGAAAAAAGTGAAATCACATTCCTGCTGTGTTATCATCAAAGTGAACCTCAGGGCATCTTCTCTGGTTCAATCAGAAAACTTCAGGCTCAAGTTAAACCAACTTTCATGTCCTTTATTTATTCTGGTTCTGGAGATATAATGTTACCTCTGTATCCAGTGTTGCAGACACAGATGGCCTGCTGGGAGTCGTCACTTCGGTAACAGCTTCCTGCAAACTGCCGCCGGCTGCTGGGGCCATCGGGACACATGCAGGGACGACAGTGGTCACCTGACCCCAGCATGGGGTCACCATAGAAACCGTCTAGACACCTTTAGACATGACAGGAAGTGAGGAGGACAACAAAGAAATCGGCTTCAATGCATGTCAACATTTTCTGTTTTTATATATACTGCTGCCACCTTGACAAACACGGCGATAGACAGAGGAGGATTTCATGTCTTTTTTTCATATTATGTTTTATGAAGCGCCTCTTTGTAAAGTTTCTTTCTTTTGTGAACTTGGGGCGAGTTCCATTTTGAGCACCGTGCTTGTTGTGTAAACTCTGCAGAGCTTACTATTAAAAAGACTCAAAGGCAACTCCAGTCTGAGAAGTTCATTAGTTCATTATAGATCTGTGTAGAGCTGTGAACCCGCACCTTTCACAGCTGTGTCCAGTGCTGTGGTCCCTGCAGCTGATGCAGGATCCAGTGTTGGGGTCGCAGTCGTCAGAGTGGCCATTGCATGGGCAGGTTCGACAGGTAGGAAAGCCCCAGTGACCCGGCAGGCAGCGATCACACTGTCGATCATACGCACCGGCAGCACAGACACACTGTCCGCTCAGCTGATCACAAAATGGATTTTGTGAACCTTGAGGGTCACATGCACATTCTGCAGAAATAATAAAATGAAAATTTAATTAGATGCTGCAGAAAATTCTCTGAGCTTTTATTGAAACAAATTGGGCTAAAACTTGACATCAAATGTTTTTTGAATTGTTGTGAAACATGATCAAATATTTGACATTATAGGATACATGTGTGTATATATATTTACTATACTTTCGACATTAAGTAAATATACATCTACAGTTCGTTCTATGAGAAGTATATATCTTTAATATATTTCTTCATATCTACATATCAGTATGGATGGGGTCAGTCTTACCTCTGCAGCCGTTGGGTCCGAACTGGAATGTGGCCGGAGCACATGTGTCACAGTTTCTTCCGACCACATTGGGTCGACACTGGCATTGACCCCCACTGGCAACACACACGGTGCTGAGGGAGCCCTGAAGGTCACACTGGCATTCTGGGAAAACGATTCCAACACAGGGCATGTTCAAAAGCAACATCAAAAATGGAAGAAATAACCTTGACACAGACAAATTAATGATCTGGAACATTTTAAGAACATCTGAGGATTGTGAAGAGGAAGAAACCAGTTGAGTCTCATAGATATGAAGCTGACGAGTGATCGAAGAAGAAGAAGAAGAAGAAGAAGAAGAAGAAGAAGAAGAAGAAGAAGAAGAAGAAGAAGAAGAAGAAGAGGAAGAGGAAGAGGAAGAGGAAGAAGAAGAAGAAGAAGAAGAGGAAGAAGAAGAGGAAGAGGAAGAGGAAGAAGAAGTAGAGGAAGAGGAAGAGGAAGAGGAAGAGGAAGAGGAAGAGGAAGAAGAAGAAGAAGAAGAAGAGGAAGAGGAAGAAGAAGAAGAAGAGGAAGAGGAAGAGGAAGAGGAAGAGGAAGAAGAAGAAGAGGAAGAAGAAGAGGAAGAGGAAGAAGAAGTAGAGGAAGAGGAAGAGGAAGAGGAAGAGGAAGAGGAAGAGGAAGAGGAAGAGGAAGAAGATTTATCTCTTATGATATTTTGACCAGATTAATCCAACCTGTGATCACAGACAAACACAGCCTGTAAAATAATGTAGAAATGATTTTACCACATTTCAGTCAATACAAGCAAATCAATACAACCATTGGAGAACATTTGACTGGATGTAAATAACTGGAATTTAAAGCGCTCTCCCACAAACAGCCAGAGACACAGGTGACGCTTTCAGCATCTTGTATTCTTAATTCTTAACCCTAACCCTAACCCTAACTCTAACCCTAACTCTAACTCTAACTCTAACTCTAACTCTAACTCTAACTCTAACTCTAACTCTAACTCTAACTCTAACCCTAACTCTAACTCTAACTCTAACTCTAACTCTAACTCAAAACATTCAACTTATCTTTGCCCAGTGTCTGGTGAGTGTCTCAGCACACGTGTCCCGTGTGGTTCAGTTCTGAGGGACTCTCTTATGTCTCAGTGTGTCGCTGTCACAACTCTGGTAGAGAGGGGATTGGCCTAACCCTAACCAGTCTCAGCTGTGCCAATCTCTTCTCCCTGGTTCCAGTGTTAATTTTGGCAGCTATTTTTGATTTAGTCTTAGTCTTTTGACGAAAATGCAAATTAGTTTTAGTCACATTTAGTTATTTTTATCCTTCTTAGTTTTAGTCTAGTTTTAGTCACATTTAATAGCCACATTAAACTCCCTCTCTATAAAAACATATAGCTGCAGCTTAATAGCTTAAAAATATATATTTAGTTTTAAATGTGAAAACAAAAAGGGAGAGCAGGTCAGACTGGAGGCGAGCACAGAAACTGCAGCTCGGTAGAAACCAACTGCAGCTTCTGCTCTGATCAAGAAGCTGAGGCGCTGATCTGTGATCAGCTGAGACCAGAGAAACTCTGTGTTTTCACTGTTTCCATAGTTAAAATAGATTTAGTCATAGTTTTTATTTTCAAAGATCTGTTTTCGTTACGTCTCGTCTTAGTCATGGGAAAAGGGGCGTTAACGAATATTTTTCGTTATAGTTTTCTTCAACGAAATGAACACTGGCTGGTTCACCTCGAGGTGCTCTCTGAGCCACCTCCACTAAACTTTATTTAGACAGTGTGGGATTATTAAGGCGGAGTCGTCTGATTTAAGGTGGACTGGCATACCTTTAGCTCCCTGGTGCAACATGGCGGAGATGCTGAAGATGAAGTTTCTGCAGATATCTGTCATTTGTGTCTTGACAACGCTCTGGCTATTCTCTAAACAACGATAACGCTGGAAAATATCCCAGCCGCTGCTGCCACTGGAGTCTCCTCCCTCTGAGGCCGTGAAGATCTCCAGGTTTTTACAGTGCGGCATCAACACGATCTGAGGGGGAAGAAAAACACAAAGTTTGTATTCAAACCTTCGTGATAGTTCATATGAAAGTCACTGAGGACAGATGACTGTGCACTAACAGACGTAATCTATAATGCATATTCTAAATTCCTATACGAATATATAATATATATATTATAGTCTGAGCTCTGTTCTTGGGAGTAAACTCTCACAGTAATGGAGAAATTAGATGTTTCATTTTTCTGTGAAGCTGAATTCAGATATAACTGAAATTAGGTCAGGACACCAGCTAGATCTAGAATCAGGGAGTTACATCTGATCCATTAATCATTATATTAAATACATTATCAAGAAAGACTGTTTTGTCTGTGTAACAATATACATACAATATATATGTCTACATGAAATGACACCTTCAATTTGTAGAGTTTGCTCACCGAGTCGATGAGTGTGTGCGGAGACTGGACGTCACTGACGGCTGAGTACAGAGGCAGACTGAGGCGAACGGTGTAGTTCAGATGAGATTCAAAACAAACTGGTCTGGGAAGAACCACATACCTGAGGACACAGAGTAAACCCACTGGAAGTTTATATAAGATCGGGTTCAGGAAAGATAACGATTTCAGAGCCTCGCTCATGCTTCAGTCAGCTTTGATCTTTTGATATTCAATCAGGAGAAAATACTGGAACACAAATTAAATAAAGATAAACATATGTTCACAGCTGCTCTATGTTACTTTGTTCCTGGCACTTTAGTTTTGACTGTTACCGTGATCCAGGATGAAGCGAAATCATCTGGTTGTCCTCATCAGGTACAGTATTAATACAGCGGCTGTCTGCTGTGATTGGTCCAGGCCTCATCACTGTCATCACAACCTCCTCCCATTGGTCGGGCAGCTGCAGAACCAACAAACACATCAGACGTCATCATTTTATTTACCTTCTCAATTATTTACTTCTCTTTATTCACTTTCATTTAACTACCGATCTACACTCAGTAACCCATAATGCCCTATTCTTCCAGTCTGGTACAAACACCATTAAAAGACAAGGTTCACCATCTCATTCGATCTGCAGAACAAAAAACAAATGATACTATATATACTATGCACCAGGAACTCCAAGGAATTCTATGAGGACCTTCACAATCAAATTGTGGTGAAGTGTAGATGACAGTATCTATAAGTTAGGAACATGTCACCGTCCATCTGAGTAATCTTCTGATACCAAGTCTGATTTCAAACCTCATCTTTGATCCAACAGTCGTGTTTTGATAATGACAGTGATCGTTGGTCAACAGTCAAACAGTCAGACTTAGACTGTTGCCCCAAACAGTTCTTAAACGGAACATGAAATCAAATCAAATATAATCAAATATAATTAAGTATAATGACAAACACCCCACAACTAAAACACAACAAACATTAACAAACAAATCTATCATCCAAAATATATACAAATATATGTTTAACACATATATACAACACAAGTTGGGGCTACACCTTGCCGACCTTACCTGCGGTTCATAGCGGATGATGATGTCATACTCCATGGAGTGAGGGATGTTCTCCACTGAAAACTCCAGGAAGGCCCCCTCGGGGACATTGACCAGGCCGATGCCCGTCCAGGTGGGACTGCGGTCCTGAGGGTGGGGCCTCGGCACCACCCGCACCCCCTGCAGAGAAAAGATGAAAGCATGAAATTAACTTTGACTGTCTCAAATGTTGTGTTTCACTGTGTTGTACTTTATAGTCATAGATAAACAAACATTTATGTTTAAGGGACTTCCTGTCAAATCTATGTGTTGACATTTTAGAGTTCGGAAAAAAAACTATAAAATAAAAGGGAATGTACTAGAGGTGAAAATCAGACTCCTACAGCATCAGAGAGATAAGATCTGTTTGATTTGTAGTCGAACTGACGGAATAGAGTATATACATATATATATATATATATATAATATATATAGATATATATATATATATAGAGAGAGAGAGAGAGAGAGAGAGGAGAGAGAGAGGAGAGAGAGAGAGAGAGAGAGCAGTGTCAATGGCAATATTATGAAGAATACATCGTTAAATTGGATAATGTATAGTTGAAATATAGCAGATGGCAGCAAAGGAATTATTTTGAACAGTTCTGAAATATAACTTTTTCTGGACAAAGATCCTCCACATTCTGACATTAAAGATAGGGTTGGTAATCCTGGAAGGTCATGAGCAAGTTAAAAAGTGCTTCATCAAAGTTTACCAACCCAACACTTTGAGGGTTAACCCTAACCCTGATCAAAAGGTCCAAAGATCTAAAAGTGACTCACGGGTCCAAGATTGGCATCTTCGGCCTCGAAGGTGTAGTGATCCAGAGCGATGAAGTAAAATCCAGACACCACCTGATCGCAGCGACGACCGAACATGTGATCTCTGCAGCTGCACTGACCAGTGCCCTGATCACAGCTTCAAGAACACAGGAAGTAGAACATGTCGATTTAAACTTCAGTACCATCAGCACCATAAACCACAACATCCCCACCACCAGCACCATCAGCACCACTTCACATCCACTACTATCAGTCAGTAATGGTGGATGTGATGTGTCCTCACAATCATTCTCACCATGAGTTGTTATTTGAACACAAACTCACTGGTTGTTGATGGCTCCTCCGAGGTCACAGTCACATGGTCTGCAGCCGTCCATATCATTACTGAGGCCCCAGTGCTCCGACTGACACACACACACACACCACACAACACACACCACACACCACACAACACACAACACACAACACACACACACACACACACACACACACACAGTAGTTTTAGATTTCACCGTCTCAGTTCAGGGTTCTTTGATAAACATATTTATTCAACATTTAACCTCCTGTATGTAATTTAATATGAATATTACAACATATTAAACACAAGAATATTGAGTCAAACTTAAAGATTCTCCTCTGATCGCACTCACTGACTTTTACATCATGTTTTATTAGACCCTGACCCTGTGTGACATGATAACTCACCACACACTGGTCACAGTCTCGGCCAATCACCAGACGTTTACAGAAACAACTTCCTGTTTCACTGTCACAGGGATTTCCTCCTGGGACGGTTCCTACAGGGCTGCAGGTACATGCTGCAACAAGAAGAACAAACCGTCAACATAAGCACCAATACTACTGATAATACACACTAATAAGAATAACAAAACATTGTGTGTGTTTTTCTGACTCTGTGTGCGTGTGTTTTGTGAGGCTGTGTCCAGGTGTTGTCAACACTTCTACCTGAACATCCGTCCAGTGTGTCACTCAGCCCGTGATGCGCCTGTTTGCAGCGCTCGCAGCGTTCTCCCTCCACGTTGACTTTACAGCGACACTGACCGGCGATGAGGCCAGTTCTCACATCGGTCATCTGGTCACATGATCCCCCATTCAAAGAACCCACAGGGTCACAGCTACATGCTACAGAGACACACACAGGACAAATAGGGTTTGGTTAACGTTTAATTTAGAATCGAATTCGGACATACTCTCAGTATCAGTACTTTTATTTTCGTGAAAAGACGATTTCTGTATTTGCAAAAGTGTTCATTGAAAAATCTGTATAAATTCTATATAATAATGAAGGGTTATAGTTTTACAACACAACCCATCACACTAATCACATATCAGATAGTTAGGGCCTGAGAGTCAGAGGTCAAGGGTTAAGGACGAAAGGTTTCACTCACGATGGCAGATGTTGGGGTCCCTCACATCTCTCTCTGGGTGTTGGTAGTAGAATGGTTTACACTGCTCACAGTTGTGTCCGGCTGTGTTGTGCTGACAGTTGTCACAGACCCCCCCCGCTGACATTTCCCGAAGCCACGAACACGGCCATGTCGAAGTGGCATGAGTCAGAGTGCTGGTTACAGTTACACTCTACATACACCACAGGAGAAGAAGAAGAAGAAGAAGAAGAAGAAGAAGAAGAAGAAGAAGAGATTGAGTCAGATTGATGCTGATGTCGTGTTCACTGAAAAACCAAAAAGATACAAGCAGCTGTTTCGGACTGAAGGCGTTTACAAATAAATCTACATTTAAATCTTCATTGTATTTCTTGACTGTTTCAGGGGCAAACCAAATCTGCAGAGACCAGACGAAACCAGTAGACTAGAACAGATCAGCAGAGTCCAGCAGAAACCACAGACCAGCAAAAACCAGCAGGGACTTTTAGAATCTGTCAGAGACCAGTAGAGACCAGTAAAGACTCACTCTTGCAGGCGTTGGTATTACGGCCCTCTGCTGGTCCCCAGGGAAGATCGTGGTAGAAATCCTGACACAATTCACAGTTCAGACCTTTAGTGTTGTGGTTACACCTGCAGTGACCATGAACCTGCAGACAGGAAATGACACAGACAATGAAAAACAGAGATTGTTATCATGTTATCACTAAGATCTGGTTCGCCTTTCATTCATGTGTCGTTAGCATCTCATTAAATGTCTCGTTAACGTCTTATTACCATCCTGTGGTTTAACAACTAAAAGCTCCAGCCTGTTGATCCTGCCTTGAGTCAAACCCGAACCCCCTATGAACTCTACGGGACTCACCATGTCTTCCCGGGGCTGTCCATCACCGTGGATGGGGGCACACTCAGAGGCGTGTCCATAGCAGAAGCAGTTTCCTCGGACAACCATGTCGTAGATGGCGTAGTAATACTTCTCTTTGATCTCCATACGAGAGTCCAGTAAATTGTCTCCAAGTGTGTGCAGTTTGGTGAACTTCACTCGCAGGTTAGTGATCTTTAACATGTCTGAAAATAATCATCAGTAACTGGTCAACAAATCATCAGTAAGATCAATAACTGATTCATAACAGGTGGATATCTGATCAATAAACCTGGCAGTTATTGATGACTTATTGTCTGCTGACAGGAAACATACTCTGGATTTTAGCGCTGTAAGGGTCGTTGATCCTGAACGCCGGATCCAGAACTCTGAAAATAACCTAAAACAAGAATTACAACAAATAATGATCAATATTGACATTAATACTTTTAGCACTGTGGTAAGCTTAACAGAGAACTGCGCTACCTCTCCCTCAGTGGATGGCTCAATGTCGGAGTAACGTGAGTCACACATGACATCATCAACCTTCTGCATTGGACCCCGGGAAACAGAGGAAAAAGATGTTTCGCAGTCGTATGCGAAGTAACGATAAACGTTCCACGTCTTCCCAAAGTCGGCTGATCGCTCAATCACCATGGCAGCAGGACGAAACGTCTACGGGCAAAAAACAAAACTCAACATTTACATGAATGTCATTTAATAAGTAATAAAATGTATTGTTTCTGCATCACTCATGACATCCACACACTTTGCTTGGAATACATGCACCAGTTTGCAGCTACTTAGAATAGCCTTGCAGCTCATACTGTAAAAATGAGACATTGTGATAAACAGATGATAAGTGTGCTCGTGATTTGGAAAGAAAATTCCAGGTGTTGTTTTTTTAAATTTGGTAAATAATCATACCACAACTATGCAGATGACACCCAACTAACCTGATCTGAAACACTGGAAGCATCACGAATCTCTGACTGACTGACATCCAACGACTTTTACTTCATGGGAAAGGCTCCTCCCACCCATGACCGGACAACTGCGTGGTAACCCCGAATGAGAGTCGAGAACCTGGGTTCTCGACTCTCGATTGTCGACTATCCCTAACGCCAACATTACTGCAACATCACGTTCCTGCAGTTTCATGTAGCACAACATCAGGAGATGTTCTCCTGGTCCAGGCTCTGCTCATCTCACACCTAGACTAATGCCCCCCCCCTCCTGGCAGGGCTACCTCTGCAGCTCATCCAGAAACCAGCAGCTCCACTGGTCTTTGACCTAAGTTCACTCACACTCCTCCGCTCCCTTCGCTGGTTACCAGTAGCTGCCTTCATCCTCTTCAAAACCCTAGTACTTGGTACCGTGCTGTGAACGGAACGGGTCCAGTCTAAATCCAGGACTTGGTCAAGCCTCACAGCCCGTCCACTCTGCTCTGCATCGACCAATCAGCTGCTCACTCACTGTGAGGGACGGTTTGCTGTCCCGGCTCCTAAACGGTGGAACCAGCTCCACGTGGACATCAGGACACAAAGTCCACACATCTTCCTCCAGACTGAAGACACATCTGTCATCTTCAACTTCTGTGTTTTTATACATATATACTGACTAACACATTCTTTCAAATCTCTTTTATATTGAAACTATCTCAGTGGACAGTTACCCAGAATCCCCAGCTGAGTGTAGGAACTAACCTTGAAGGTCATGATGAGGTGAGTGAAGTGAAACTCTGCCTCCAGATCCAGCTGAATGGTGACGTTCTCCTGACCTGCAACAGAACCACAAACGTTACTGATGATCGGAACCGGACCAGCTCATGTCTGAAAACAGCTTTTGGTTTGTTTTGGTTGTTCTGGTTATCAGATTACTCTGATTAATATTCACAAGTATGAGTATTCTCTTACTTCTGTTACTCACCGTTTTCAGACTGCCACCACGTCTTCAGTCTGTTCGGAGCGAACGTAGTCACGACATTCCCGACACGATGGCTGTGTGTCGGATCAGCCAGCTCGTCATAGAGCGCCGCTGAGTCACAGGCAAAACACTTCTTCTCTTCCTGATGAGTCAGAGAGAGAGAGAGGGTGAGACAGAGAGAGAGAGAGGGTGAACATGTTGCTATACTGCTGTTTATTTACGAGGATAACTCATCTGCATATGCTGACAGTGTTGTGCACGTTCACCCCCCCCCATGAACTAGTTCAAAGTTCAGTTCAGGAGGTGATTGGCTTCCTTGGCCCTGCGCGGGTTCCCCGGTTTAACCCAGCGTCTCTCCTCAGGAGAAGGAAAACATTCTGTAACGTTTTAGCGAGACCTCAGATAATATGAACGTGTTCACAGTTCAAATCCATTATTGCATCGTTCTCATAAAAGGTCACATGTTCATGCACAACACAGTATGCTGATCATTTTAAACACACTACCGAGTTAGACTTTTCCAATATGCACCACTAATGATTCATATCAGATTTCAATCTTTGATAGTTTTTACAAAAATGAATAAAACCTTCTTCAGAGTTTTTGTCTCCAAACAGTCGTAATAAATGACAGTAAGCACTTCTATGAATTTTCATACAGAAGCTTCAACAGGTGAGTCATCAGAAAAGCTCACAGGGCTGATGGAACAACTTTTAAAAACATTAAAATGATGTTTAAAAATCATAATGACAAGGTCTGGCCATAGGCAGTAAGTTATCTGTAACATGTGTACCAGTGTATTGTCTCTGTTTGTTATGGACACACACTCCTGAGCCTCCATGAGGCAGTGTGAGGTTCTGCCTGGTACCTGTCCTCAATTAAAATCCCAACCAATGAATAAATATTCTTCACTGTCACACTTTTTAATTACTGAATTGAAAACATCTAAAAAAGCTTTTCACTCCCACATCTTGAGTATACACTTTGAGAAACTCCATTTTTACATTTTCATATGCAGCTGCAACAGTCCATCTTTAATGACTTCTTCAGTTTCAACAGATTGAGGAATAAAACCCCCGTCAGCCTCATTATCTGTTGTAGTGTTATAATATCTAACTTTTTAAGAGAACACAGCTTGAAGAGAGAAGCCCTTCACCCATCATTTCTTGCCTATTCCTTTGACCCCAATAATACAGAAGAAAATACATAAAGCAATAAGGAAGGAACAAAGTAGGGATACATAGAAAACTCTACTAAACCTATTAATTATCTCCTAGCTGCTTTTTGACCGTGAGAACTCTTGGACAGTGAAAACGTTCTTGTCCCTAGTGTCCTGTTGGACCTTTTTAATGTCCGTGAGAGAGGGTTAGGGTCTGAGAGGAGGCCAGAGACACCTTCGCTCTCATCTGACTAAAGGAGAAGGTTTTAAATAAAACTGACACACAAGACATTTGATTTCCTCTTCTTACCGTTATCTCTGGAATCCTAATCTATCAGCATCTCACTTTCCTGCAGCTTAAACATTCTGTCAGTGTAACATCTGTGTCCCTGTTTCCTCTGTTCATTGGGCTCAGCCATGGCCGGGCCATTCACCGTCACTGCTGCTTTATTGGGGACATTAACTGGCTGTGTCTAGAAGGTTTTCACTGTAACATTGCAGTACTTATGACCTAACCAGCATCATTACCGATAAAAAGCTGTTCTGAATCTCCACATCTCGCTCAACAACCCAATGACTTTCTATGTTATACATTCTAGAGCAAACTAAGCTGAAATCTTCCACAGAGCAGTTTAGACTGGGACAAACTGGGTGAGCTTCTCGGCTCCACACTTTAAACTCTGAGAACAACAAACCTGATGAAAGAAAAACGAGGAAACACTTGGACGCACCACAACTTTCACCGGCTTCCACTCCCGGCATGCACTCAGACAGAGAGAGACAGACAGACAGGGTGGGGTGGGGGGGCAGTGAAGGGATAAGGGGGAGGTGAATTCTTAAAATTCCACTGCTGCTGTGGACATTAGTGGATGTTTGAGGACGTTAGTGTTCTTCATCTCAACATTTTCCATGAAGTTACAAACTGGTTCTTCTCATGTGTGAATCCTGTTGTTGTGTTGATGTGTTCACTTCCATCAGCTTGTGTGTATCCTGCAGAAACTGTAAACTTTCATGTGGGTCCAGATTCAGTGTGTTCACAGAAACATCTGGACAAACATCTGTCTGCTGTTACAGGGAAGTGTTTCCTTATATGGGTTTTTTTTTAAACACAGGAAGTTCTGAAGGCTCACACACACACACACACACACACACACACACACACTTACAGAAACACACGCACATACATAAACACATACACATGTACAAACACACACACACACACTCAAAAATGTTTAAACTGAGTTTTGAAAAATACCTGTAGCTTCTGTATTTAACTTTTGCATGGGGGGGAGGGGGGGGGTTTCTACAAACTGAGTTCAACAGATCCAGCTGAACTTAACCCGACAATCACATCATGCTGGTTATCAACTCGTTAAGTTAACTCAAGATCTGAGCCTGTGCACATGAAAGGGGCGTGGTTAACTGCACATGACCAATGGATTAGTTTGACTGACAGCGAGGATCAAACACAAACAAACACATGATCCAGTATAAAAGAAGGATGAAGGTGTTGTGGTACGTTGTGTTGGTTGTGAGGCTGTACATTATCTTGTGTTTGTGTTGTTCACATGTTTCACCTGCAGGTGGCTGACGATGCAGAACGGTTCTGGTCGCCTCAGACCACAAGTAGAGGTGGAAGACAGTTGGTGAGCTCGGCCAATCAGAAGGTCTCCTGTTGCTGGGTAACAGCTGCCTTCAGTGCAAACGTCACCGAGCTCCGGGAGGATGACATCATCCAGGTCTCCGCCCACAGAGGCCCCGCCCTCCTGAGCACAGGTGCACACCTGTAGGACTGAGAGCAGAGACTCTTTAGACAGAGAGGGGGGGGAGAGAGAGAGAGAGAGAGAGAGAGAGAGAGAGAGAGAGAGAGAGAGAGAGAGAGAGAGAGAGAGAGAGAGAGAGAGAGAGACAGACAGACAGACAGACAGACAGACAGACAGACAGAGAGAGAGAGAGAGAGACAGACAGACAGAGAGACAGAGAGACAGACAGAGAGAGAGACAGACAGAGAGAGAGAGACAGACACAGAGAGAGAGAGAGACAGACAGACAGACAGAGAGAGAGAGACAGACAGACAGACAGACAGACAGACAGACAGACAGACAGACAGACAGACAGACAGACAGACAGATAGACAGAGAGAGAGACAGACAGACAGAGAGACAGACAGACAGACAGACAGACAGACAGACAGACAGACAGACAGACAGACAGACAGACAGACAGACAGACACTTAAAAAATTAAACCGATGACTTCATTGTAAAAGAGTTGTTTTAATGGAGTTATTAACAAAACAGATATTTTAAGCATAGGATGATTGAAATATTCAAGGTGAGAGAAGTTAAATAAGCCGGTTACTGAAAACAAATACTTATTGAGATTTAAAGATAAATAAATGAAACAATACAGAAGTTGTGTAACCCACTAACATAACCTGCAAATTACAGATATTAAGTTTATAGAAGAGTTTTGCTGAGGGTCCAGAATTAAGCACCGATGTTGATTGACACCAACGAAGAAGTGATCAACGTAAAAGTCTGAAAACACATCGAGCTGCTGAAAATGTTTTCAGATTCAACCTTGTTATGGTTTGTGAACATTTGATCATTTTTCCACTGTGTGTTAATAGCTGACAAAGGTATGTGGACACGTGTCTTACACCACCGGAAGTGATCGCATCTCAGGTGACGTCTCCATATGTTCACATTGTATTATCAAAACCATTATTATTTGGTTTATTGAGTTTGTTTGTTTGTAATTTGCCGTTTTATGACTTTTTGAACATGAGTTGGGCCCAAAAAACTTGAAACATCGTGAAAAATAAACATCAACTTTTTGCATTGTTACGGAAACAGCGTTCACATAAAAGGGCTCGAGGCTCATAATCCATCATGGACTACGTCTAAAGGCTCTTCTGACCAAAGTCCAACTGGATCAGTCAACCTGCTAAGAGGAGTACATTCTGTCATTGTTGCCAATAGGGGGCGCTATAACTGTTTTTTGGCATGTTCATGTGGCTCTTATCAAACATGTGAAGTTTGGTGCAGATTGAATAATAAAGTTTAAACAACCTGTGACAAAAACTCACTAATCATAAAACCTTACATCAGCAAGGTGTTTATATCACACAGTTCATATTTGATCTAATTAATCATCGAGGAAAAATATTTCTAAAGTGTGTGAATCGCTGAAAATGACCACTCAATCCAAAATGGCTGACTCTTGGTACGTCTGGGCCTGATGCTCATGCTCGCCGATCTTCATGCATTTTGATGAAAAATAAAGCTGCAGGGCTGCACTTCAGGGGGCGCTATCGAGTCAACTGGGTCACCCATGATCAAGAACCATTTGACACATACAGTTTCTGCAAATGTAAATTTTCCTTGAATTAAGAAAGATTCTTCATAACATTCGCTGCTCGGGGCCAATTTAAGAGTCAGAATATCAGACTTAAAAAGAGAAATCACTAATCTGATTAAACAATCCGATTACGGAATGAAATGATCTCATTAATTCCTGATTTAATCATCTCATCCAAGTGATTAAATATTGCAGTAAAATACAAAAGTATTAATGTTGAAAACAACCTGATTTGATTTTCTGATCATTTTCTCAGTGAAATGATTCATTGACCAAAAAAAAGAAGAGAAAACTAACACTTTGAGGTTAGAGGTGTTTTTTTCTTGTGTTTTTTCTGTGCTCAGTTTATTTGATGAAACTTAATTAGACTCACGAGTTTGAAAGAAAGCTCGTTTTTTACCCCAGAGAATCTACAACTTTACTTTCATGAAGTTAAATAAGGTTTCAAGATGAAACATTGAAATTCAGACGTTTTGTTTGTGCAAATTAAGAATGAATAAAATGATCCTGTTGTGTTGATGTGATCCTGGTCCTGGGAGAGGATCCTCACGTAACTGAGCTTTATTCACTGATCACAAAGTTTCTCTGGTCATTTGACTCTGAGATAAAATTTGAGGATTTTCGTCCTTGTTAAAATCTTTGAGTCAAATAAAATGTGACTGATTTAAAAGTAGAAACTCACCGAGAAGCAGCGCGAGCTGAAGCTGCTTCATGTTTGAGTTTAGAGACGAGAAACCAGTTCACTTCGTGTAGAACCAGTCCTGTAGAACCAGACCTCCAGACCTCCAGACCTCGAGAGTAACGGGGATCTGCACCTCGAACCCGAACAGACTGAGAACTAAACCCGCAGAGACTCGGACCCTCATACCTGAGAACCCAGTACCCCGGCGACCTTTCAAAATAAAACCCTTCGGGAGATGAACAGCTAAAACTTTTTTAGTATAAAAGAGGAAATCGACCCATTTAGAATATAAAACTTAGAACAAATTGATATTTCGAGGACATATGAATATAAGCAACGTGTCAATTAGAGGGGAAATACTTAATTTTGAAAAATAAACAGCTGCATTATGATATTTAATTCTTTACTTTATTTTTGTTTTCTTATTCACAATATATTTTGATATAATCTAATTAAATTCAAATTAAATATAACATGTTTATTTGTTTTTTAAAACTCTGTTGACAAACAAACGAAACAAATACAATAATATTTGTGAAACACAAGTTTGTCGCTTTTATTTGGAAAAAACTAACCTCTCTTCCGGTTTCTGTAAAAGTGACTTTACTGTCTTTGTGTGCGTGGGTGTGTGTATGTGTGTGTGTGTGTGTGTGTGTGTGTGTGTGTGTGTGTGTGTGTGTGTGTGTGTGTCTTTCTCAGAGTTTTGAACTTATCTCAGCTGATGGGGAATCTAAATCTTCGACATCTTGGATAAAGACAGAAACAACAACTGGTTCATGATCCTTTAGTTTCGTTATGATCAGTGTTTGTGTGGTTAAATAATCTGTTCACGTTCTTTGGGCTTTAAATTGTGTTTTGAAACTTGTTGTCAGAAAGTTACAATTAAAAGTTACAAGTGAAAAGTTATAAGTTAAGTCAGAGTCCTCACGTCACATCCTCCCCCAAGACTCTTCAGACAAAGACATTCCAAACCCCCCGGACAGACACACACAGACACACACACACTGTAGCTACAGATGTTCAGGTGGGGGGTCGGACTCCTAACACACACACACACACACACACACACACACACCTCCCCCCACCATTAAACCTCACCTGCAACAACAAAGGGAGAGTTTTGTGTGTCCCGGTGCATTATGGGTAATCACTGTGAACGTGTGATGACCTGCAGAGACATGTTCTTGTCAGTTTTATTACAAATGTGTCTTTAAATGTTTCTGGTTACATTTCAGAAAACAAACAGAAAACAAACAAACAAATCTCTTTTTAAAAAGATGTTGAAGATTAAAGTGAGACAATTGCTAACATCTAGTATTCTGTAGTATTTATGAAGTACAGCTTGATTACAGTATGAATTATTCTCATAGTATCCATGAAGCACAGCTGTAATTCAGTATGTAGTATTCTGTAATATTTATGAAGTACAGGAGGAGTAAACTTCGGCTCGTTTGGAGATTTCCTGTCGTAAAGATTCAACTGTTTCCAACATCTGAGAAACTTCAGCAGATTTGTTCTCTCTTCTTCTGATCAACTGCTGGATCCTCTGCTCCACACCTGAAAACACACACAGACACAAACACACACAGACACACACAAACACATACACAACACACAGAGACACACAAGACAAACACAACACACAACACACACACACAGTTTAAATATTTTAACACCCCATATTTTAACATCTACATATATATATATATAGTATGGCTTTCAAAATTAAGATTAATCAACACGTACATTTGTTGCATGAGTCGCTGCTTGTTAATAACTCATTTGGACTTGTAATCAATACAAAAACAAATGTTAAATGTATTTATCAGCTTATGTCATTTATATTTTCGTTCCCATAACAAAATACATAGAAATGGTGATTAAACATTTTAATAATTTGACAGCCCTAGTTTTTACATAGGCTTTTCCTTGAATATGGTTACACATATGAATATAACCTTGTATAAAAGTACTCTTGTGTACTCAAATAAATACAAGTACTTTACAGAATGAAGCCGTGCATCTTCCACTCCTGCAAATATTTCACAATAAAAAAAACTTTTTAAACAAAATAATGGATTCTGAGTGCTTGTATTTTGAAACACATACAGAAAGTACTTTAAACATGTAAAAATACATTTTTGTGACACATTTCAACAGATAAACCTTAAAGCTCAGTTGAGAGATAATTTTTCTCTGTTTATTCTGCTGTGAACCACAATGTTTATCTCTCTATGTCACAAACGCATTTACAACACTTCCTGAACCTGTTTCAAATTAAAAGCACTCTGAATTCATTCATTTGTTCTAACGGGGCTTTGATTGTTATCGACAGACCAGAAGATGCTCGTCTTCAAACCGTAGAGTCCATAAACCGACTTGATTTGAAGGAGCACAGACAACCTGTGAACCACAGACAACCTGTGATCCACAGACAACCTGTGAACCACAGACAACCTGTGAACCACAGACAACCTGTGAACCACAGACAACCTGTGAACCACAGACAACCTGTGAACCACAGACAACCTGTGAACCACAGACAACCTGTGAACCACAGACAACCTGTGATCCACAGACAACCTGTGAACCACAGACAACCTGTGAACCACAGACAACCTGTGAACCACAGACAACCTGTGAACCACAGACAACCTGTGAACCACAGACAACCTGTGAACCACAGACAACCTGTGATCCACAGACAACCTGTGAACCACAGACAACCTGTGAACCACAGACAACCTGTGAACCACAGACAACCTGTGAACCACAGACAACCGGCATTCAGCTGATCTGCTGTCCAACCGCAGCCTGTGAGTCCAGAGAGTTCGGAGACCGCTGCTCTAAAGTCTTTGTCAAAGCTCGTCATCGTCCAAGCTAATGACGGTGAGTCATTGTTCGGTCTCATAGATCCATAGCTGTAGTCATGACTTAAGTTATACTGATGTTACTGCCCTAAAAGTAAAAGTACTACCTTGTATATTTCTGAGTTTGTCCTCCATTTGTCTTTTCAAGTTCTCCACCTCCTCTATAATCTTCTTCAGTTGTTCTCCAGCTTCACCTTGAATCGACTGATTCAAGGTTCTTTGCTTCAAAACCTCAAAAAATGTCATCACATTGTCCAGATTCTGTGAAACAAGAAGAACAAGTCCGTCAAAATAATTGTCATGTTAAAAAACCCTGAAATCTTAGTAGGAGTAAACATTGACTCTGCAGCCTCCTGCATGTGTGTGTGTGTGTTTGTGTTGTCGCACCATTGTCGTGTTATTGGCTGACTGAGCAGCCTCCTGAGCCTCTTGGGTCAACGCTCTGTTTTCTTCTGTTTTCTTCTTCAGGGCTTCAATTTGGTTTCTCAGATTTTCAGGTCGATTATTCATCAGATTCGTCTCCAGCTTGTTCAATTTTTCTTGAATCTGAAACGTGACAAAATATTTTCAACACTTGTGTATAGACCAAAATGAAACAACAGATATTAGAGACGTTATGGATGTTTACATCTTGCACTTGAGCTTGGGCCGTGTCTCTGTCTCTGTTGGCTGTTTCCAGGTCATTGTTGGCTTTGTCCTGAGATCTCTCAGCTTCATAAATGTCTCTGCTGATCTCTGTCCAATCCATGTCCTTTGTCCTCTCCCTGAACACAACAACACAGTATGAGAACACGAGGATTTCCTACTGAAATCTCAGAGCACGACTGCGCCAGACATCAGACCCACAAAGAACAACACACACGGACAAATAGAAACACAGCAATGAGATTCATGGTCCAGGAAACAACCTCTTGTTTCACAATAAGAGGTGAGAAGTAAAATGTCTGCAGCTTTCATTAGGATAGAGTTTTGCAGCAAAATTATATGAAACATATTTAGTCTTAAAATGATATGAGAAACATACATGCTCCTCCAACAATACATGTTTTAATTAATAATAAAGTTATAATTATTGTAAATTTGTATTGTTGAATTGGCACATACAAAGACAAAGGTTCACTCACTTGAACTAATTTACCACCCGGCTACTTGTAGGACAAGTATTCACAGTACTTTCAACAATCAAGTACTTTATTCATATGTGGAGACCAACATATAGCTGGAATATTAAATCATCCCAACTAATACTGTATAATGCTGTCATTCCAATGTATGTGGGCGGTGTGGCCTAGGAGGTAGAGTGTACGTCTCTAATAAGAAGGTTGCTGGTTCAATTCCCACTCGTCCCCATCTGCATGCCGAAGTGTCCTTGGCCAGATACTGAACCCCTAAATGACTCATAAATGTTGAGTGTACTAAAAATTTAAGTCGCTTTGGACAAAAGCATCAGCTAAATGACATGTAATGTAATATAGTGTTAACTGCTATCAGTCACATCAGAAAGGTGGATGGGCCACGGCTGTTTGTTTCCTTGGCAACAGGTTTCTTCCTCCTCTATATACCAATCTTCTTCTCCATCCTCTTCATCATCAGTAGCGGAAAACTTCATAACTGACGTTTGCATCAAGGAACCACAGTGAGCTCTGAAGTTAATCTAAAATAAACATCAAATCCTCCATACGTTAAATGAATCAACATTTTGTCAGAGACGGGGTAGAAACCAGTGTTGTGGATTTTTTGATAGGGTTTTTAGTTTTTGTGATAATGGGCTTAGCTTAGCATGTAGCGTCTGTTGAAGATTTTTGACCATCCTCACACATTACAGTATATGTCTCCATATATAATGTGTAGTGTATCTTCTCTCTGTACAGGAGAACAGAGTCTGTCAGGTTCCACAGATCCTCCTTCTCTCTGTGAGCAGATCCCAGGTCAGGTTAGAGATAAAGGACCAACAGGACATTGTGTCTTCACTCAGGGACGTTCAGGTCTGACTCAGAGGCTCCAGACAGAGACACAACTCTTTGTGTGTCTCACCAGACGTGACACAATGTGATTCATGAACACACACTTTACACTGAACTGTCCAATAGGATGCAAAGAGCTCCATGATACAGAGAGAGGGACCTTCATGTGCTGCTGGGATGGGTGAGGCAGGGTGAGGAGATATACTGGGAGGCTGTGGGAGACGTCTTCAGACTGGGTGGAGACAGCAGCTCATGTTGCTCTGTAACTGTTTGTATATATTTTCAACTTCTGGTTTCTTGATGCATCAAGTCGACATTAAAACCTTCAGCTGCTGCCTGAGTTCTCTTTCACCAGCTGCCAGGAAACTTCCAGGAAACTTCCAGGAAACTTCCAGGAAACTTCCAGGAAACTTCCAGGAAACTTCCAGAACAAATACCACTGACCACATGGATTCAACTGCAGCTCCCATTTCAGACACAGGTAGTAACTGTTGCATGTCGTTGCTTTAAATTAAGTCTTGTGTTTTAATTAATATTTCATGTTATAATCAGTTTTATATTTTTTTACTTTAATAGTTAAAAGTTTAATATCTTAAAGTTTAGTATTTTAATTAAAGTTTCTCTCTTAAATGAGTTTAATGTTTTATTAAAAGTTAAAAGTTTATTTAATAGTTGGACAGTTGGACAGTAGTTGAGATGTTTCACTGACTTGACTTCCTGAGCTCTCTGCAGCAGGTCCTTGGTTCTCCTCCCAGGCTCCTCCAGCTTCTTCAGCTCATCCTGGACATGTGCGCTGTTTGAGAGCAGATCATTGATTTCATCGATCATGGATCTGATCTGAGCAGGTGATCGTGGCAGCTGGATGTTCAGAACAGCTCTGGCCATTTTCTCGATGTCTTCAATAGGAACCATCTCATCTGTTGGAAAACATGATAAACAGAGTTACTTCAGTTGTTTCCTCTGTTGCAGCGTATCAACTGGTGTGTGTCCTGCAGGGCACATTTCAACACTGTGTCTTAACATCATGTTCTCATCTTTTTAAAAGAAACAGCTGCTTTACAAACTCCTTGTCTTAGCTATCATCATAAAACTTCACAATTCTATAAAATGTTCTTTAAATTGTGTCACTACAAGAGGAACCTCTGAGACTAGAGGACTTGATGAATACACCCAGTTACAGAGCAGCACCTGCACACTGACCCGACAGGTAGTCTTTGGTTTGCTGGATCAGCTCCCTGGTTTTGTTCTTCTCTCTTTCGAAGGTGTCGAGTTGCTCGTTGATCCGCTCATGTTGATTTGTTGCCTGTTCTTTGGAGTCCTGAGCTGCCTGTTTCAAACTGGTCATCTGATCCAGAAGAAACAGTTGAACAACACTGATCTCAGTGAAGAAGCATAGTCCTGGGTGTAGCTGGTAAACTTCCTCATCGTTTCAAGTTTCAGTTCAGCATTGAGATTCATTAACAAGCAGATCAACTTTCATACTGTGTTGTTCAAAGGGATCAGGACAAGGATCCATTACAGGATCCTGGGATTAGACTGCATCTAATTCAGTTTGAGCAACTGTACGTAACAATGAACGTGTTAATCACTAACATCAGTTGAAACATCATGAGATGTCTTTAACTTAGTTATTCTCTGAATTAAATGTAAAACTTGCTCAACTGATTCATTCGGTCTCAGGATGAGAACCAGGACCAGCACCAGAACCTCAGCAGGGGTCTCAGTGTGAACCCACCTTGTTCTTGGACTCCTCAAGTCTCGATGGCAGTGACAGGAGTTGTTCCTTCGTTCTCTCTGATCGTTCTGAAGCTTGGTGACTGATGGGTACAACTCCGTCACAGCTTGAACCTCCAC
This sequence comes from Pseudopleuronectes americanus, assembly GCA_038501795.1. NCBI lineage: Eukaryota > Metazoa > Chordata > Actinopteri > Pleuronectiformes > Pleuronectidae > Pseudopleuronectes > Pseudopleuronectes americanus. The sequence continues at coordinate 27,156 of JBAMIH010000033.1, read as the reverse complement.
ATTTCCTTCTTCCTGAAGCAAGGACACACAGAGCTCCACCACATCCAGAACAGTTGTCCAGACCTGGTCTTCCACAGATCTGAATCAGACCACAACAAGCTGCTTCAAGGCCATAAAAACATTACCTGATGTCATCAATCACCTGAAATCATCAAAATATTAACCGTTCCATCGTCCATCAATCTATCCAGTAATAAACAAATCTATATGTTAATGAGTGTATAATAAATGAAATTCCCAGAACAGAACCATACCACCAGGTGTAAATTATGCAGACGCATAAAGGGGTCCTGACTGAAATGTATTTACATTTATAGTCTCACAAAATAAATGAAACCTAAAACATCCCTTGAATATAAAATAATATTAAAAGTTTCTATAAAACATGATGTTAAAGGAAAAAGCCTGAAACCCCCTTTATGATGTCCTTTATGTTTGGATGACGTCATGGTGGCACATCATGGTCATGTAGCAGTGCAGGTATGAACTCACCTGTCGGTTGAGGTTGACCACGCTGAGCTCTGTGATCTTCTTCTCCACTGGTGTCACGTCTCCTCTGCTGCTGCACACACTCAGTTTGTGTTTCACTTCCTGTCTGATGTCCACAGAGTCGTCTAAAGCTTTGGTTGCACGTTGAACTCTTTTCTCATCCAACTTGAAACGTGTCAGAATCTTCTGGATCTCGTCCAGCAGCGCTGCAACAAATCAAAGAAGAAGAAAATCTGATTAAGTGAAAATTTTACTTTTTACTGAATTCTTGTCAGCTTGGTTTAAAGTGAAATCAAATTTAATGAATTAAACATTAGAGTTTGAATTCTGTTCATGTCATAGAGGAAAATGTTACTTCAACAGTCACAGGATATAATCAGTTCAGCAGGTTTACTCCATCCATCCATCAATCTATCAGCTTCTGTCAGTTCTGAGTCTGTGATGAACGTTTGCATTTCAATAGTGAATCAGAGAAAACTCCGATTTCTGTACCGTCCACATCTTCTTCTTCTTCTTCTTCCTCATCTGGGAGCTCCATCACATTTTCCTTCACACTTTTCAGCAGCTTCTTAAACTCCTGACGAATGTTTTCCATCTCGGTGTCGAGAAGAGGAGACGGATCGATCAGGATCATGTTTGGATCAACAGCATCTTTCAACTTCCTGTGAGACAGAAAACATTTACAAATGTTTCATTAACTTCAATATTTTAGGGAGAGATAAGAAGTCTGAGGTTTTCTTGACTCATTTAAACAATTGAGGAAATAATCTGTAAAACAGATGAAACATCCACATTGAGAACTAAGGAACTCACCCAATCCTCACACAAAGTTTTTCCACCTTCTCCAACTTCTGCGATGAAAGTCCTGTCAGATTGGTGAGGCTGTCGAGCTTGGAGTGCATCTGCAGCATCTGTTGCCGGGGGTGACTCTCTCCAGGCCGCTGGTCTTTGCCTTGGCGAGGGATGAAGGTTCTCATCCTCTGTGCTGCTCGATGGACATCCGTGACACTCTCAGCCCAGACAGCGGTGCACGGATGGCACTCCTTGCACGCTGGAAATGCCGAGCTGTAGCCGAGGGCGCACTCATCACAGAAGATCCCGGTGACCCCAGCTCGACAGATACACTCCCCGGTCTCAGGGTCACATGATGGACGCTCGGTTCCCTCCAGGCTACAGTCGCAAGCTGAGAACAGGAAGTGATGAATCGAAATTAAATCCACAGTTGTTGGATAAAATGTGTGTGTGTGTGTGTGTGTGTGTGTGTGTGTGTGTGTGTGTGTGAGAGTTTGTTCTCCCTTACAGATACACTGCAGGTCTGGATTCCCAAAATGATTTTCTCCACATTCGTCACATTGTCTCCCTCCAAACTCAGGATGACATGGACACTGTCCCATCACCTGAACACGATTATCACATGATTATTTATGACCTTAGATATTGTATTTATGTGTATTAATGTGTGTCTCTCTTATTGTTCATTGTAAATACCAAATAACCTGCTATGTGGTGCTCACTGAGAATCAATCATTCATTTGAAGAACATTTTTCATATATTTCTAACCCTGAGAATCTTGTCTCTGTTCTGCAGCGTGAGCTAAAATAAACAAGAATTACATCAGAGTAGAAACTGTGGATGAAAACCGACCCTGTGCTCATTTGGATTATTTCTTAGTTTGAGGTCTGACCTTGCTGCAGATGTTGGAGAAGGAGTTGACAGGATCACAGCTGCAGGGCTGACATCCTGAAGGTCCGTCCAGGTTCCAGAATCCATCCTCACATTGGTCACAGAGGACGCCCACCACACCCGTCCTGCACGGACACTGTCCTGTACTTGGATCACAGAAACAAGAACTCCCCAGAGGGCAACGTGTCACCTCCGTCCCACGCCGGTCACAGGAGCATTCTGGGAAATACACAATAGATTCAATACATAAGGGATATCATCCATGTGGAAGTAGTCAGATTGTTCTTTTTCTTTCCATTTTGTTTTTAATGCTGTATATCACAACTCTAACATGTTGAGGGTTAGATAATGTTACCATACAAATACAATTTAACTCAATTGACCTGAAAACTTTGACAGTTTCAAGCAGGGAGGCCGGACTGAGAGTATTCAGGGAAGGATTAAATATCTTGATTCGAGAAGAAGCTACAGGATGATGATGATGATGATGATAATAATACTAATAATAACAATAATAACAATAATAATATACTCGCTATCTGTACCTTTGCAGTCTTGGACCAGAGCGTTTCCATAGTAACCCAGTTTGCAGCTCTGGCAGTGTGGTCCCACTGTGTTGTGTTGGCAGGACAGACACACACCTGTCAGGCTGTCACAGGCATTGCCGTCGTCCAGGTCGATGTTGTTGTTGCAGGGACACTCTGCACAACGGGCACCTGGCAACGTCAGGTCTCCATAGAAACCAGGGCTGCATCTGTTGCATCGTGAACCTGAAAGTGTTTTTATTTCATTCATCAATTAAAAAGGTTTAAAGGGTTTATATACATAAACAGATCATAAATCCTCGGTGTATGATGCCTGAAACTGACATGTGAGATTGCTCCTACTCAGTGGCAAGGGGCGGAGAACTGAAGTTATGCTGAATTACCTGACCCTTCTGCAACAATCACATGTATTTAGTTATTAATTGATGATTTTGGTCACTTTAACAGTGTTGCGTGTCACGTCTCGTGTGTAGCAGGTGGACGGAGTGTGCGTGGACTGTGTAAAGTGAGTGCAGATCAGCAGAGGGACATGGGATCCGGACCTATAATGTATGTCTGCAAAGTAATCATAGTGGAAACCTGCCGACCCAATACTGGACAGTACGCTTTCAAAGATGTTCTAAGGACAAATCTTTTTGAAACATTTTTTCCAGAGACTCCTTGAAACACCCAGCTCCTACCTGTATGCCCCTCCTGGCAAATGCAGGTCAGACTGAGGGATTGTGGGTCATATTGGCAGGAAGTGGCAAAGAATTGTCCACTGTTCTTAACATCTGGGCACAAGCAGGGCTGACAGGGCTGTCTGGAGACGGGGTTTCCATAGTAACCCTCCACACATCTGCATCAGTAACAAAGGCGTCATAAGAAGTGGAACATCTTTCATATCTCTGTGTTTCTGATTCATAAACATGCGAACACATTTAAAATGGTGAACTCTGACATACACCAACACACATCTCACGTGTGTGTTGGTGTAAAGATAATATATTCACAGTTAAACCAGTTGTGACGAGCTAACATGATCACATGTCAGTAAGAACATATAAACAATACAGTGACAACACACATTTAAACTGCAAACTCATCTACACACAGTGATGTCGTCACTAGTCAGTGTCATATTCTACACGTGTGACTGTCCTGTGTAGTTCACTTCAGTCCAGTCAAGTCTGTTCCACTTCACTTAAATCAATGGATCAGTTAATCACATGTTATTTGTCTCATAGATGTTAACAAGGAGCAACTTCCTTTGATCTTAACAAGAGACAAACTACAGAGAAACTTTATGAGCAGTGAATGAAGCTCAGTCACACGTGAGGATCCTCTCCCAGGACACAAGTCCTACAGATGCCAGTAGAGGCCAGTTCACAATACTTTACTTGTATCTAGTCTGGTCCAGTTCACTTTAGTATAGCCTAGTTCAGTCCAGGTCGGGACAGTCAAGTCTGTCCCACTTCCCCACAGTTTACCTCAGCCCAGTCCAGTCTAGTCCAGTCTATGACATTCCAATCTATCTAGTCCAGCCCAGGCTGGAGAACTGGTGGCTCTGTTATGTGGTTTTGTTTTGGTCCATTGTCAATTTAGAGGGAGGAGTCACTGTTAATAAAACAAAGTGGTTTGACTGATGACTTTTAACCAATGATGGGATGATAATCAACGCTTCACTGAATAAATGAGTATGAAAATAATGGGAATCACAGGATCTGCTGGTGACCAGATTTCAATATATTGATTATAATATACACCTTTCTACTTTGTTCAGCCTGCACTTGATTTGGTGATTGGTCGATTGCATCATGCAGGTTTACAGATGTTCTTAGTAAAGTGCTGGATGAGTGTGTGCGACCTGTCACAGTGCGATCCGGTGGTGTGTTCTCTGCAGTTCACACACTCCCCGGTCTCTTCATCACACGTCTCAGAGAGATTGTTACATTCACAGGGTCGACATGAGGGGAATCCCCAGAATCCTTTGTGGCAGTGATTGCAACGTCGCCCCGTCGCGGCTGACCGACACGCACACTGACCGCTGACCTGATCACACAGCTGCGCCACTGAACCACGAGTGTCACACCCACACGCTGCAAACGACAACATAGAAAAAAATCGGTTTTCTTGACGCATCATTTTGGAAACTTCAGATTCTCTAAATATGAGACTTTCTTACATTGGCAGCCGTCGAGTCCCAAGTCAAATGTCATTGGTGCACAGGTATCACAGCAACGGCCAATCACATTGGGTTTACATTCACAGAAGCCCCCTAATTTACTGCAAGATGGCCCTAGAGAGCCTATGAAGTTACACCTGCAAGCTTGCGACAGATGAAATAGAGATAAATTCACAACAGATCATTTTTATGTTTTTAAATGATGAAGAAAAATCTCTTCCACATTGTTGAATGTATGTACAACAGCTACCAACGTGTTGCACTACTTACGAACAGCCCCGTTGTGGATTCGGGCTGACATGCTCTTGATCAGTGCCTCACAGACTTCTGGGAGTGAATCATGTGGTTGGAGCTCAGCAGCCAATCCGATGCAACGAAAGTGGCGGAAAGCTTCAAGGTCACTTTGAGAGCAGAAGTTCTGGACGGACTCTATTCTCGGAATCAGACCAATCTGAAAACACATCAGAATCAGATTCAGAGTTTATTGATACGTAGATTTACACAAATAAGGAATGTTCTGTGGTGTGTTAGTGAAAGCATAAATAAAACAAATTATTAACACTACCATCTAGAACAAATGTGTGCATATTTCCAATTTGAAGTAACTTGTAACCCTAACCCCCCCATTCAGAATAAAACATTTTAGAGTCCTCATGAGACTGTTTGGACTCCACCCTGACCTCAGCCAGTAGTTTACACCAAACACCCTGAATCTGACCTCTGATTGGTCCATTGCTGTTATGGCAGAAGTTTATTTTAGCAGTTCTCCTCACCGAGTCAATGAGGATGTGAGATCCGTCAGATTCAGACTGTTTGTTAAAGACGACGTCAACAAAGTAACGACCTCCTGCATTCAGACACACGGACGAATCCAGACCACGTCCTCTGGAGACAAACCAAATCAAATAGATAAACAGACATTTACAATTGTTTCTGCATATGTGACCTGAAGGGTCATGTGACTTTTCTGCAGCCAGTCCAAAGTCAACTTACCTGGAGTTTCCAGGAAGAATCAGAGTTTCACTTCCTGTTGGGTTGTTACTGCAGCCACCGTCACCTGGTGACATCATGATGATGCTAACTGAAGCCAGCCAATCAGACAGAGCCTCAGAGGAAGATCAGGAAAAAACATTTAAAGTAAAGAAAAATAAGGAAAAAAAATCATCATTATGTTACATATATGTTACATTTAATATACATTAAAAAAAAATTATTACAAATAGGAATATTTATATTAATAATCATTATAATAATACAATTTATTTGAGGAATGCAGTCTTACATACAATATAGATACAAACAAAAACATGGTAAAATGTATTCAACCCCTTCTCTCTGTCTCTCTGCCCCCCCACATTAATTATTTACATGTGACTAACTATGTGTCTTTTTCCTCCCATAGTCTGTGTCTCTCTTTGCTTCTGGGTCTAACCTTGAGTCTGGTTCTCCCTTTAATGTACGTTCTGATCAGGACTCTGTCAGAGAGACCAACTTCTCAAGATTAGTGATAAGGATGTTGTGGTCCAATCGAATCTAAAGCTCAGGTCCAGGGGGATGAGAATCAAAACCTTGTTTTCAGAGTTTAGTCTGAGTAACTCACCAACAACAACCACAACCTGAACTGTACAACAACAACTAGAACCACAAACACAACCTGAAGCACAAGCAGAGCCTGAACTAGAACTGGAAATTCCCTGAAGGTTCTTCTAACCTCTGTTTCATAGCGAATCACTAATTGGTAACCCATTGATGATTGAAGGTTATCCACAGTGAATCGAAGCCCAGCCCCCGCTAACACCCTGACCAATCCCAGGCCCGTCCAGGTGACTGGCTGATCACGTGTCTTCTGACGGGGGATAATCTGCAGGGCATGATTTGGGTCCAGATGGATGCTGCTTGACTGCAGGACCCAAAGAAAGAATCAGTGGAAAGGGTAAGGGGTTAGGATTTGTTGAATTATCTCGATGACTCAAGAGACAATCTGATTGGCTGAGATTGGCTCAGTACAAAGTATAACATCAGGCAACTCACCTGCCCCTGTCTCCTCCTGCGGCTGAGTCGACGAGTCCTCGGAACAACAGCCACTCGTCCGCTGGTGAATTTCAAGTCAAAACCCTGCTCTCTGTGGTATTTCTCACACTCAGGTAACACACCCGGATTCAACTGCAAAACACAGAAATACTACATGTAAAATACATATAAAATATGCAACGATACTTCATGTAAAAAATACAGAATTACCATATACAAAATACATAGAAATACATGAAAAATACACAATAAAACTACAGAAAATACAGTGAAAAATTTATAAAATTAACATTATTTGTTGCAATCACCAGAGAAGAAGAAGATGATGAGGCATCAGTGGAAGAACCGCTTCCTCCAGGAAGTGGAGCTGCGAGCTCTGCCTCATACAGGAAGTAGTCAAGTGAAGGTAGGAAGAAACCAGGGGCGGGGTCAGAGCAGCGTCGACCTATCATGTTTTGTAAACAGCTGCACTGTCCATCTTCTGGAGAACACCTGAGAAGACAGGGAGACGTCTATGGACTGATTCACATAAGATGAATTCAAATGGATCATAAGTCAATTTCAACCGTTTGATGAGTCTGAGGTGATGACACCTGATGACAGTTGGTGACAAAACTGAACATTTGAAATAAGTATAAAACAGAACGTACATGTTGCTTTGAGCTCCTCCGACATCACAGTCACATGGCGAACATCTGACCGCTGAGTTTCCTAAACCCCAGAACCCTTCCTGCACAGGACAGCAACACAAATATATTACATATTATCTCTTGTTAAAGTATCACAAACATTACCATTACAAGTTTTTTAAGATGTCATTTTTATTTTGATGTCATTATTACTACAATGCACTAATTATAATTAAAGACATTTTAGCAGTGTCCATCAGGGCCCTCCTACTTCCCAGAATGTGCTCACGTAGGAGGCAACGTACAACGTGAACTTTGACCTTTAACTGTGTCTGAGCTGCTCCTGTGTTTTCTTCATTAATTAAGTTGATCTGAAAAGAAAGTTTCTGTCAGAGGTAAAACTTTAAGATGAAACCTACCGGACATCGATCACACAGCGGGCCGCTCGCCAAACTGTCACATTCACACCTTCCTGTCAGCTGATCACATGACCCAACACTTCCCAAAGCATGACACCTGCACACTGAAACACACACACACACACACACACACACACACACACACGCACACACATCATGTAGATTGAGCTTCAACAGTCTTTGTTTATGAACGAGTCAGATGAATGTAATCTACCCTGACACCCGGCCGGGTCGTCCGGCCTCAGGCCGAAGAAGCCATGTTTGCAGCGCTCGCAGCGCCGACCCTCCACGTTCTCTTTACAGAGACACTGACCAGTCCGAGCTTCACAGAGGCCGCCGCCATGAGCTCCTGCTGCATCACAGTCACAAGCTGAAACACAGGAAGGGGTTGTTACATCATCCTGCCAGATGACATCATCTCGTTAATCATGTGATGATGTCATCTGATCCCATTACCAGTGTACCATATCCTTTAACTCTGACCTTTAAAACTAAGACTTAAAACACTGGCTGACACACTGTGCACCAGGGAGACAGGGCAACAAGGTCAGAGGGTTTCAAGTCTCTGCTGAAGGGATAGCGTTGGGCATCCATCTATCTTGTTGTAATGTTGCTTAAATGTCATTTATTGCTCTTTAATATCTTATCCTTGATGAAAGTTTAGCTTCAAAAATACATTTTCACTTTACATTACTTTACTTGTGACTCATTGTCTTAAAACAAGAGCAGGGTTTATTTTTCACTCAGATTTGATAATATTACAAAGTGGAACTTGTTCTAACACAATGCAAGAAAGCAGTGGAAGCTTACGTATGCAGGCGTGAGGGTCGTCCACTGGTCTCTGAGGATCCTGAAATAGAAAAGGACGACACTGTTCACAGTGAGGACCCATCCTGTCATGGCGGCAGTCGTCACACACGCCACCGCTAATGCCACCCGTCGCCTCAAAGTGAATGTTGTCGAAGTGACAAGAGTCTGAGTGACCATGACAGTTACACCCTGAGAGGACATGAAACACAAATTAGTGAAAATTATGAAATGTTTTTATTCCAAACAACAAACAAGAATGAACCCGCTGATTAGAAATTACCCAAAATGAACTTCTTTTTCATATGTATCCTGTTTATAGTAATAGTAATGCCGGGTTGTTTGAAAAGGAAAATTAAATGTATATAAAAAACTCCATAAATTAAATAAAGCTATAGCTTCATAGGAGTCACAAAACCTTGTCTGATTTAAAACAAATATAACTTTTAGTAAGATTTGTATAAACTATCGTACAATTTTTTTAATTTGAAATGTACTTCATGTTTTCAACAGAAAGATCCATTCAACCTACTCCTGCAGATGCCAGCTGTGTCTCCTCCTCCTGGCCTCCAGGGGGAGTCGTGGTGAAAGTCCTGACATCTCTCACAGTTGTTTCCAGCTGTGTTGTGTTGACAAACACAACGACCATGAACCTGTAGAGTACAGAACATCTGGAATCACCTGAAAACTCACAATGCGATCATCTGTTCAAACAGTTTAAAGAAAGAAATGTGATGAAATCATCTGGACCCATCTTTTATTTTATTCTTTAGGGTTAGGGTTATTAAGGCTATTTTGATTGATTGAAGGAAATTATTGATTTGTGATCCAATATTAAAATGAATTGTTGATGTCACTGAAGCTGTTTTCAGGGCTAGGGTTGTCTGGACTAATGTTGTCTGGACATGTTGTGTAGACAGTGTTTGTCTTGTAAAGCAGCAGCAGGAGATTTTCTGGGTCAGACTCGTTCACAACAGGAAAATGTGCGGAACATTCAGGCGAGGGGTTGAGCCCGGGTTGAGCCCGGGCAGATCATGCAGAGCAACTTCCAGAACATCTCAGGAACACGTGCTGACTAAAGTTCATGCCTGAAACAGCTTGAGTTTGTGTACCATGCCAGTTTGAGTGAAGACATCCCCGTGTCGTCCGTCCACAGGTGTGCAGCTGCTGGCGTGTCCGTTACAGAAGCAGCTTCCTCGGACTACCATGTTGTAAAGAGCATAGTAATATTTATTCAGAGGGTTCCTGCGTCTTCGACTCAGCAGAGTGTCACCGAGCGTGAAGAGACGAGTGAAGTTTACCCGGATATTAGTCAAAGTGATCAGATCTGAGGATGATGAATAAAAACAGTTAATTAGACATATGTTCTTTCATATGTCCAAAGCAAACATATTATATATTTATCTTATTTTATTGTATTTACTCAAATGTTAATGCTGGTTATAAAGTTTTGACTTTTATTAATAACAGACGTCCAACATTCTCTGTCGCAAACCATCACCTTGGATATTTGCTGCATACGGGTTTCGTATTTCAAATATTGGATCCAGTGCTTTCAGCACCACCTAGTGGAAAAAAAAAGAAAACATCTTCTAAATTTGACCTCACACACATAGTGTATGTGTTTTTTTATAAATAATGAGTGTGTCACCTCTCCATTGGTGGATGGTTCTGATCCAGAGTATCTACTGTCACAGATGATGTCATCAACACTGTCAGCTGCCTCATTGGACACTGAAGGGAAATGAAGTGAACAGTCTTCTGCAAAATAACGAAAAACCTTCCACGTTCGTCCAAAATCCTTCGATCTCTCAACCAACATGGCTGCTGGACGGAAACTCTGCAGAGAGACAAGAGGAAGAAATATCACTGACACACACTTATATAAATATTTATGTATATATATATATCAGATATATGAAAGTTATTAATAGTAACACGTGAGGAGCCAAGTACCACCAACTGAACTGGTCGACAGAGCAGTCACCAGACACCTTAAGATCAGACACACAATGAAAGGAAACAAAGGATACTCAGAGCCTTCATGAAAAACTCAATGAGACTATGACAAACCAATTCTAGAGGAAAATTTCACCTCCTCTACATGGACGACATCAGGAATGAGCCATCGACACAGTGATCTACATCACCAGGATCTAGAGTGAGAATAATGGAATGGTCAGATACCTCGCCGGTATAACAACTTGGCCGAAGGACCATCAAGGCCATTAATATCAAGACAACGCAGATAGAAGTGGCTGTTATATAGACAAATCCTACCAACACAAGAACAGGTGCTGAGCCTGAGCTCAACAGTTTCCAATTGATTTTCCTCAGACAGCGACACACCCGCTGAGGAACAGCCTGTGGTTATTGGCAACTCTATTGTGAGAAACCAGCCAGAGCGGGTGACATAGTCATATTTAAAGCTGCTGGCTAAGGGTAAATATATATATATATATATATATATATATATATATATATATTCAGTATTTGCTCATGCAAAGACAATGTCGTAATTTTCTCTGGACCCCTGCCTAATATGACCAGTGATGACATGTACAGCCACACGTCACCTTTCAGCACTGGCTGTAGTTGTCGTGTCCAAATAACAATGTGGGCTTCGTAAATGATTAGCGAACTTTTTGGTAAAAACCTGGTCTGATTAGGAGAGACTTCATTCATCCAACTTTGGAAGGAGCAGCTCTCCTATCTAGAAATATGACAAAGTTTATTACAGTCCACACCGTGACAATCTAGAGTTTAGACCAGAAGGCAGAGTTGCAGTTATACGCTTCTCTGGGCTTCTCCTAGAGCAGTCACCCTCACAATATACCTCACACTCTCCTATAGTAACTGTGTCTGCCCCCAGACCAACTAAATTAATATAGAGGAGTATTACATTAATAAAAGTGAACACACCAAATATATCATTACAAGGCCCGAGACCCCCACCTGAGTCAGACTTTTATTCCGCCCCCACACCTCAAGGATGTGTTAAATTAACACATTATATCATATTATATTATGCTGCATTATATTGCATATTGCAATCGGACACTGTTTACTGTTTTGCATTTTGCATTTCACTTTTTACTTCACTTTTTGTATCTTTTATCTTTTAGATATTTTTATTTAGAAATGTTTATGTAAAAATAAATTTTACTTTGTATAAATATTGGAAAAAAGTGAGTAAATAAGAAGTAAACAGTGAGTAAATATATACTGGTTTTCTATTTTTATTGCTTTTCTTATGTATGTTGTATTTATTGCGTTTTTATGTTTCTATGTTCATTGTATGCACCAATAAACCTACTTGGCAATAAAATATTTCTGATTAACAATCAATAGAACTATAAATTCAGATAATAAATATCAGCTCACTCAATCCAAAATCCCTTTTTATTAAAGATCTGATTACTGATAACCAGATCGATTTACTATGTCTAACAGAAACCTGGGTGTGGTAGGGTGAATATGTAGGTTTAAATTAAGCGTTGTCCCCCCCACACCCATATTCCATATTAATACTCATATTCCTCTAAGAACAGGCGGAGGTGGGGGGTTGCAACAATATCTAAATCTGATTTATCTGTCAACCCTTGACTGAAAGTTAGTTAGGGTTAGGGTTAGAAAATTGTGCAATCAGCCTCATACATTCAAGCCTGAAATCACACAAACCAGTTCATCTACCTATCATATCATCCGCCTGCACTTTAATCTGAAGTTTTTATCTGATTTCTCTGAATTTCTTTCTGAGCTCTTTTTCAGGACAGATAAAATCATTATAGGCTGTGATTTCAACATTGATTTAAATTTTGCGTCAGTTCAGCATTTAATTGATTTCAGTCAGACACCTCACGTTAAAATGTGTTTTGCAATAGTAGAACAGGTTAGTGTTTGGTGTCTAGGCTTGACTTAGTCACTCTCCCAGATATGATCACATAGATATGATGGGTGTGAAAAGCAACCACTTCTAACCCCCTACAGGTGGATTCTGGGGAAGTAGAGCAACTGACAGCAACACTGACGCAGCAGCAGTGGGAGCAAAGGGATTGTACTATAGATGATTGTGCAGACTGAGGTTTGTCACATGATTGGCTGCCTTAACTAGCTCACATGGGTCGCTTCATTAATAGAACCAACAAAGAATTTCTTCTGCCGAGCATTTTTTAATAAAATTTAAATTTTGTAATGGAAAATGATATAACGATATTTTTCTATGTATTATCTCTGCTAATGCATGCTTACTCAACCACACTATTAACATATCATGATTGACAAGATGACCGTACCATGTGTGACCTGACAAGATGTCCGTTGGTGCCTCATGGCAGATTTATCATTACCTTTATCAACCAGATTTAGTAGGAACCGGTCTCTGAGAGATAGTGGGAATCACTGTCTCCTCCAATCTTATCAGGTGAGTGTGTTTGTCAATGTGTGTTTACCTTGAAGGTGAGAACCAGGTGGCTGAACTGGAACACGGTCTCCAGATTGAACTGGATACTGACATGATGAACACCTGCCAACATATGTTTGAATAAATATTTAGTTGAGGGCGTTCCTGGATCACGGATGTAGGACGTGTTTTACGGTAGCTCCGCAGTAATGTGTTGATCTATAACTTTATTAATTTCTTAAGTCTGTCCACTGTTCATTTCTGGTATGAGTTTGGACTGCTTTCACTACATTACACATTGCTGGGGCCAAAGCTAAATAAATTGCCGGATTTGTCTGGGTTAGGATTATTACATTATCTTGTTTTGTGAGGAGACTTCATCGATTTCTTTTTGATGGTCAACAGGCTGGTTAGAACCGTCTCTAGCTGTAATTATGATTGAATTGTCTTATCAGACCAGGCTTCAGGATACATTTTTTTTCTTTTCTCAGGCAAATTATACAAGATTTTTGAGCGATGGTCCCTCCTTAACGTGTCTGTTGCTGCTAGAATCAACACTAGCAAGATTAACATTTTCTATCTAACAAAGCATTGGGTGGAATGGCGCTAACGAACATTTTGTTCTATTATTGGGCAACAAATATTGGAAACTTGAACGATTGGCTTCGATATGAGGATAATGAGGCCCCTCCATTATGGTTCAAGCCTTATTGCACTCACCTCTTCTTTCTTTGATCTCTAGTCACAGAAAAAAGGGTTAGGATTTTTTCAAACATACACAACCTCTATACGGGCTAGGGTCTGTTTGTTCATCGGTTTTTTGTTAACTGGCAATAATAATAAGAAGAATTGGATGAGTTACTGTAATTGTTTCTAAATGTGAAAATCAATAAACACAGTAGGGTTAGTTGATTGAATCATGACATCGTACTGGTCACAAGATGTTTGTCTCATTTGTCAGCTCACCGTTCTCAGACTGCCACCATTTTGTTTTTCTTTCAAGGTCAAAGGTTGTGATAATGTTCTCGATGCGGTGGCTGATTGGGTTGCTATAGCGATTGTACAGCAGACGTGAGTCACATTGGAAACATTTATTTTCCTCCTAATGGATGAAAAGATATTCAACATCATGATTATTGTCATCTTCATCATCAACTTCTAGAAGAAGGGACGGAGTGAAAGAGAGGATACATAGTTGAGAATGTCGTAATGAGGAGGAGAAGTGGAAAAGCTCCTCAGGGCGAAGAGAGAGAAGTAGAAAAGAAAAACATCAAATGACAGATCTGAACATGTTTCAATATAAAGTTCAAACATGAGCCAGAAATATGTCAGAGAGAAAAAAAACAGATCCTTCATTGGCACTGTGTTTATTTTACATTATATATCAAATGCTATTATATATATGTCCTTATTTATTGTATTGTATATATCATATTATGTTTATCATATCATATCACCTAGCCCTAACCCACAGTGACTTCTGACCTCCAAGTATCCGATGATGCAGTAGTTCTGAGCTCCATCTAGACCACAGGTTGATGAAGCTGAGAGCTGTGTAGATCGACCCACCATCAGGTCCCCCAGCTGAGGACTACACGAGCTGCCAGGACATGGGAGGTCCTGGAGGTCCTGGAGCTGACTCACTGGAAGAAAAACTATAGAGACAGAGAGATTTATTTAAACTCTACAATAATAACAAGACGAATTTACAAGTTAGATATGAATGAGTGGCGACAAAGTGGTGCAGTGGTTAGCACTGTTCCCAGTTCGAATCCCTTTTTGAGTTCACATGTTCTGGGTTTGTGTGTTTTGTCTTCGTCCCACAGTCAAACACAATCATAGGTGTGATGGACAAATCACCTGTCCAGGTTTTAACCCCGCCTCTCATCTAATGTCATCCAGAATTTGCTCTAATTCCATGAGCCTCAAGATCATAAGTGGAATAGATGATGGATGGATGAATGGTGATAAATGAGACGATGATGCAATTAAACTCACTGATGAAGATGAAGATCATGTTGATCATGTTTCTCTGATAGACTCTGATCAATGATGGATTCTGAAAGAGAAGAAAACATGTTCATCATGTCTCAGGTTCAGAAACACGTGATGATAAACATGAATTGAAGTGTACCAAGAAGAAATCAAACATTCTATGAAGGGTTAAGGTTAAGGCCTCTGTATGCTTCTCCGTTTTTTGGAAAACGGACGGACACGGACAGAGACACGCCCACTCCGAGCGCCTCGGAGAGCTTTTCGTGCACCTCTGATTTTTCTAACTTCACGTCGGCATGGCGGAGAGCCTACGGATAGCCCTTGGCTGTGATTGGTCATCTAACGACATTTCCGGACCTCAAACTTCCTGTTTCCTTCCCTATAGCGCAATAAACCCAAACACAACTATGATTCTACGATTAATGTGACACGTGTGTTAAGCCAGTGGAGATGTCCGGCTGACGGTGGCTGGTTAGGGCACTAACGGCATGTGTGTACGGTCACATACGGTTATAAAGCCCTTTCATAACGGTGCTAGCGGTGCTAGCCACCATGCTAACTGCGGTGGTAACTGTGCAAAAACCCGCTGACTTTAATTATAATAAACGGCTGTCATGACACTGTTTCTCAAACACCGTCATGTTAGAAGTATACACTTGGTAGTAGTTAGTATCGGGAGTTCCTGCTGACTGTGTGTGGAAGCTGAGGGGGGAGCTAGCTGCCTCCGTGTAGCTTCAAGCTGTTGAATTAGCAACGCAATTCGGAAACAAGACCGGGGAACCGCTGCGCTAAGACACGATAACATAAACATTATGACCCGCTGGGTGTCACTTTATTTCAGCAAAAACTGTCGCGCCATCAACAGCCTTCGTCAGTTAGTTGCCATCGTTCGCTGTGTACGAGACGCCGGGAGGACGTCAATAAACCAGCGTGGACTTCTTCTACACACCTCATGAGGTAGGCTTCTCTAAGCTCGTCTTCCGTTGCGCCACCTAATGGTCTGGCGGTGAATTGTTTTCAGTACAAAAAGGCTCGCACGACTATAAATCAAAAAGTGTCCGTCCGATCCGTCCGTCTGTCCTTGACGGACTTGGAGAAGCATACAGAGGCCTTTAGAGTCACTACATCCACTGCTTTCAAGAATGAGACTGTAGCACCTACAGTGTCAAAAACCTCCATTAGCAGGGATGTAGGAACAATATGGGTTATAGTCATGGATCGGAATATCCAACAGTAAAAAAAAATGTGTAAGTTTAAACATACACATAAGACAATCAAGATTTAGAAGTTATCTCTAAAACTGCAGATTAAAAATTGATAAAAACATGTATTTTGGGGTTTGGGTCAATACTGACGCGTACACATCTCAGCCAAGAAGGTGATCCACAAAGAAATCAAACATTCTATGAATAATTCACAAGTCCCACAAAGATGGCAGATTACTTTCAATTTAGATGTAATGATCATCCTAAATGTGCGCAGATAATAAATTATACATTATTTGAATTCATCAAACAGAGCATATTGCCACCCAGTACAGCACAGAGACAGTTTTGGTTAAATTCCCTAATTAGCTTCTAATAGCTTCAGATGTTTGTGTCTGTCCTCGTCCTTTAGATCTCAGTGCAGCGTTCAACACTATTGACCATCACATTTTACTACAGAGACTAAAACAGTTTATTGGAGGGTTAGGGAACTGCCTTAAACTGGTTTTTACCAAAGTTAATCATGGTGTTCCACAGGGCTCTGTGCTTGGCCCAATTTTATTCTCATTATACACTCCTGATCAAAATCTTAAGACCAGTTAAAAAATTGCATGAATTTGCATTTTGCACTGTTGGATCTTAGGAAGGTTCTAAGTAGAGCTTCAAAATGCAAAAAGAAGAAATGGGAACAAGAGACCAAAAGTTGTGAGCAGGCAATTTATTGAAAACAATATTTAAAAAATCAGACATATCCTATCTCAAAAAGATGCAGAAAAACGAGTCCACTTCTTTGTTACATCCAGACTGGATTATTGTAATTCCTTATTATCAGGCTCCAGCAGTAAGTCGTTAAAGACTCTACAGCTTGTCCAAAATGCTGCAGCACGTGTCCTGACAAGAACAAAGAAAAGAGAGCGCATTTCTCCTGTGTTAGCTTCACTACACTGGCTTCCGGATACATTTAGAATTTAAAATCCTCCTCCTAACCTACATTAATAACATGGCAGTATCATACCTAAAATAGCTCATAGTACCATATCACCACTAGAGCCCTGAGATCCCAGAATTCAGGCTGTTTCCCTAAAGTCTCTAAAAGTAGAGGAGGAGCCACAGCTTTCAGCATCAAGCTCCTCTCCTGTAGAATAAGCTCACCATCTGTACGTTTAAGAGTAGAAACCTTCCTTTATGATAAAGCTTATAATTAGAGCCGGTCCAGGTTTGTCGTTAACCTGATCTTAGTTCTTTCTAGAAGGTTGGGGGTCACATGACACACGGAGCTTCTCTTCCCAGCTTCTCCTTCCTCGTCTCCATTCTGATCTCATCAAAGATATTAATATCTCATCAATACATATTCCTGACTTGACTTCTTCCCCGTAGTCGCTTTGCCTCATCGTCCACAGATCATGGATTATGAAGGTGGATCGAGAATCAGAGATCGTGATGGCTCCTCTAGAAAACATGTTGGAGTCTTCTGATGTATAAACAAATGCTCAATTATAGGCAACAGGATCATAATGATTCTAAATTGCAGGTGTTCTATCACTGATGAAAATATTTTAATAAAACGAAATTACATCTATATTAAATCCGTCGGATCAATTCAAAATACATTTTGAATTGATCCTGAACCAGGACATAAACAACCAAATCCTCTTGTTAAATCTTTCTTCTTAACTGATCATCCATTCAAACAGCAGTAAAGTGGTAACTCCCTGAAGGGACTGGTGATCTTTGAGTGGAATGTTTGAGCCTCAGCAGTAATTATGGGAATCAACTGAACTTCTACATAAAGAACAAACTGTTCCAACATGATTATCAGAGAAAAAATCCTGAAAAGAGCTGCGTAAATCTGCCTATTGCTTTCATGCACCTTGAACAGATCAACACACTTAGATTCAGTGTCTTCCTTCATTAAAAAATGTCAGGCTTTGGGTTAGATGGTGACCGAGACTCAGACCATCAGCTCCACATCTTACTCTGATCTTTTCCAGTATCTTCAATTGACCTCAGACTGGATCAACAGCTCCCGGTTTCAGTCTGATTGTAATTTGTTTCAGTGCTGATACCCAGACACAGCTTCAGCTTGTATCCTCTGCTGCTCTCCATGTTCACTCGTTTAGGTCAAAGTATTACCACAGTGCTACTGATACTGTAGCACCAGATGTGTCACTATGAATTTTTCATTCATGCTGCAGAGATGGAGATTCTGTTTTCTATCGTAGGTGCACTTTGTTTCAAGACGACAATGCTGAGGTAGAACATGACTAACTGTTGTCACAAAAACAACACACAATAAAAGCATCCACAAACTAACCAACATTAACATGAAAAATACTTTTAAAGATAAGATTTAAAGTTTTTAATGTATTTAATTTTCCGACTGTTTTACGTTTTCTCACAGAATGTTCATATAATGATACATTTAGATCTAGAGCAAGTGGATGTAGAGTTAGTCGATGTGTGTTTGTAGATATAGAGTTGGTACATGTAAAAGATGTACAGTTTTTAGTTGTAGTGTTTGTAGATGTAGAGTTGTTAGCTGTAGTCATTGCTGTAAATGTAAGGCTAGTGCTGACATTGATGTGTTTATGCATTTTTTATCTTACACATATTAGATGTAATACTAAAGAAAAGTGAGTAAAGGTGAACTCACCTGCTGCAGCTTCACTGACATAAAGAACAGATCTGAACAAGTATTGACTGAACACACCTGAGAAGATAACAAAAGTGATCACCTCAGGCTATAGGGTTAGGGTGTCAATCACAGTGAGCAAGAGAAAGAGGGAGGGAGGGTCTAGATGGAGCGAGAGAAAGAGACGAAGAAAGAGACAGACATTGGTGGGGCGGCTGTGGCTGAGGGGTAGAGTGGAGAGAGAGAGAGAGAGAGAGAGAGAGAGAGAGAGAGAGAGAGAGAGAGAAGGAAGGGGGAGAGAGAGAGAGAGAGAGAGAGAGAGAGAGAGAGAGAGAGAGAGAGAGAGATAGGGTGAAAAAGAAGGAAGGGGGAGAGAGAGAAGGAGAGGTTGGTTGCAGAGAGAGACAGAGGGGGGGAGTGAAGAGAGAGGCAGGGGTGGGGAAAAGACAGAAAGATTGTGAGAAAGGGAGGGAAAAAAGAGAGATCGGGCGCAGAGAGAGGGAGAGAGAGAGTGAAAAAGGTAGGGAGGGTGAGTGAGAGAAAGAGAGGTGGGGCACAGTCAGAGGGAGAGAGATCAAAAAAAGAAGATTTTATTTTTTATTTGCCTTTATTTTACCAGGTCAGTCCCGTTGAGATACAATGACCTCTTTTTCAAGGGCAGCCTGGCCAAGACAGCAGCATACAAAAAATGTCAAACAATCACAAGACACACAGAAATCACATAACACAGAACAAAAAAAAGATAAGGCAACAGGACTAAAGCTCCGGATTTACACCAAAACAAGAACAAGTGTGGTTACTATCATATATAAATATATATTATGTTATATTACCATTACCATCATCTTGCCACTGCACCTTATCTACCTATTTATCTTGTGTTTCTGTTTTTTTGTAATCTTTCTACCTCAATATTTTTGATTTTATTCTATTGTATTGTATTTTATTGTATTCAAATATACCTGCTGCTATGACAACTTAATTTCCCTTCGGGGATGAATAAAGTAATCTATCTATGAAGCCGCTCCAATTTCTCTCACACGAGTCTTCAAAGTTTCAAAATTTAAGAGCTCCTTTAACTTTAGAGTTTTTTGCAGTGCATTCCAAGCAGCAGGTGCAGCGAACTTAAAACAGTGCTTACCAAATTCAGATTGAACTTTGGCCATAATTAATAAATAAAACTCATTTGAACGTAAGCAGTAATTGCTCTGGGATTTAAAAATGTAATTACATAAGTAGTGGGGGAGCAGACCCAAGATAGCTTTATAAATAAAAATATGCCAATGAATAAGGCGGCGTGCTGCCAGAGATGGCCATTCAACTCGAGCATATAAAATGCAGCTGTGAGTGAGGGCTTTATAACCAGTGACAAACCTTAAGGCACCATGATATACAGTGTCTAGAGAACGCAGACAGTTTGCTGGGGCATTCATATATAAGAGATCACTGTAATCAAGTACAGGGAGGAAAGTGGTAGCAATCAACTTTTTCTGGTAAAAAAAGAAAAACAAGATTTGTGACGGAAGACGAATCCCAGTTTCACTCTTAATTTTTTTGTCACTCTTAATTTTTTTACCAGATTTTCTACATGTGGTTTAAAAGAAAGTCGATCATCAATTAAAATGCAGAGATACTTGTAACAGTTCACAAGTTCAATTTCATACCCTTGCAATGACAAAATGCTGGGTGGAGACACAGGCACTTTCCTGCCATTGGAAAATGTCAACAGTTTATTTTGGCGGCATTTAAGACAAGTCTTAATTCAATGAGCTGATTTTCCACAAGGTTAAAAGCAATTTGTAAGTTGCCAAGGGCTTCGGCAAGAGTGGTGCCACAACAGTATATAACTGTGTCATCAGCATAAAAATGAAATTTGGCATTTAGGGTTAGGATAAGGGAAGAAAGCACATAGGAGTAGGAGATATTGTTGAATAACTTTTTGTGTGAAGGTCGTAGAGACTTGGAAAGTGTGTCGGTCTATAGCAAACTGGGTGTTGCGGATCGATTGGTGCCATCCCCGAGCTTGTACGACCTTGGGAAAGGAAATTGGAGAAAGTGGGCGGAGCTCAGACTAGGATAAGGGAAGAAAGCACATAGGAGTAGGAGATATTCTTGAATAACTTTTTTTGTGAAGGTCGTAGAGACTTGGAAAGTGGTTTCGTCTGAACTAATGTGGGTCCTGCGGATCGATTGGTACCATCCACGAGTTTCTAGGACCTTGGGCAGGGGTCGAACCACTAATTGCCCCCAAATCTGAGGAGATATTCTTGAATAACTTTTTTCGTGAAGGTCGTAGAGACTTGGAAGGTGCGTCTGTCTATAGGAAATTGGGTCTTGCGGATCGATTGGTACTATCCCCGAGCTTCTACGACCTTCAGAAGTGGTCGAACGAGTCAATTTCCGGAAATGGGAGGAGCTAGTTCGGAATAAATTATTTCTGGTGTAATTTCCCTGCCCTCTGCCACCTTACCTGCAGTCTTACCTTTCAGGTTGAATGAAGAGGAGCCTGATGTGTATCCAGACCAATGCCTCCTTGGCCCCCCAGCCATGATTGGGCCCCCTGAAGAGCTCCTGTGCCCCATACACCGCACGACCCCAGGAGATGCTTCACTATCATTCTTACAAGCGACTGATCTTGGATTTCTCCAGGATTGGTCTAAAGAGCTGTTTATCTGTGGGGCACCTCTATTCTGTGTTAGCCCACCTTCGTTATGGTTTTTCCAGTTTTCTAAATTTTGAATTTTATGTAATGAAAATGACATTTATGAGGAGAACTTTCTCTTGGGATGGTAAATATCCTATCATTTTAGGTTTTGGTGGCTGATATGCAGAGATATTTCATGAAAAGGGGATTGTAATTAAGGATGCAATGCATGCTGGGAGTGCTTGAGGAGATATTCTTGAATAACTTTTTTCGTGAAGGTCGTAGAGACTTGGAAGGTGCGTCTGTCTCTGCCTAATTGATTGGATTGGTACCATCCCTGAGCTTCTACGACCTTCGGAAAGCAACTTCCAAGAAGTGGGGGGGTTATGGTTAGGTTTAGGCAAGGGGTGTTAGGGTTAGGTTGGGGGAAAAATGACCCCCCTCCGTTAGGGTTAGGGTTAGGGTTAGGGTTAGGGTTAGGGTTAGGGTTAGGTTTGGGGAAAATGACCCCCCTCCTTTAAAAAGGAGGAGGAAAGTGCACGGTCCTTCACACCAGGGGGCTCCCTGGTCCCCATATGTCACAGGTCTCTGTGCTCTCAAACCAATAACATTGTGGTTATTACACGTATGTAATAAGAAATATGTGGACTCTATATATAAACGAACTATTTACAAATATACATAATTGAGGCTTAGGTCTCTCCGCTCGTCTGAGGGAGGGTTCGTGGCTTAGTCAGGTAAGTATTTCAGGTAAGTATTTAAGGTAAGTCAATTTATAGCTTTAGTCTGGCCCTGTCGCGACGTTTCGAAATCTTTTGTTTCTTCCTCAGGCAAGGGCAGGTAAGTATGTCAGTACGAATTAAGTCATGTCATCCCCGTGGTGGTGTCAGTCTGAGACTGGTTGGGACAACGCACTCACTTTTAAATCCCATCCAGCTCCTCCCCTTTGCAGAATTTCCCATTTCTGAATTTTCCAGTTTCCTTGACATCACAGATTTACCTTTTTCGCAATCAATCCAATATGCTTTTATTGTGTGGCTTCAATTAATAGCTCCAGTCAAATCTATTATAGGCCCATACTACATCCAGTTGGGTGGGGTCTTTCAGGGAATTTTTGCCTTTTACTGGTCTTTCATCCTGTACTGACTCTCCTAATTAAAGCTAAGTCTAACCAACTGGTGTGGAGTCTTCGTCTAATCCTCAACAATTAAGTTCTTGGGTGAAGTTAGTACAGATAAAAATGCCCTGCTTAGGGTTTAAAGGTTAGGTTCAGGCAAGGGGTCAAATGGTTAGGGTTAGGGTAGAGGGTCCCTGATTAGGGATATCATGACTCTATTCTCAAATTAGAGTTGAAGTCTGACTAAGAGTCATGAGAGCACAAGACTACTGGACTGAGGACCAGGAAGCGAGACCCCGGTGGAGGCACTGGCCGGTTAGGTTAGGGGAAATTAATCCCCCTCCTTAGAGGAGGAAAGTGCACGGTCCTTCACACCAGGGGGCTCCCTGGTCCCCATATGTCACAGGTCCTGTGCTCACATACTAATACAGTAGTTATAACACGCTATGATAATAGATACGTGGACTTTTCAAACGAACTATTTACAAATATACATAATTGAGGCTTAGGTCTCTCCGCTCGTCTGAGGGAGGGTTCGTGGCTTAGTCAGGTAAGTATTTCAGGTAAGTATTTAAGGTAAGTCAATTTATAGCTTTAGTCTGGCCCTGTCGCGACGTTTCGAAATCTTTTGTTTCTTCCTCAGGCAAGGGCAGGTAAGTATGTCAGTACGAATTAAGTCATGTCATCCCCGTGGTGGTGTCAGTCTGAGACTGGTTGGGACAACGCACTCACTTTTAAATCCCATCCAGCTCCTCCCCTTTGCAGAATTTCCCATTTCTGAATTTTCCAGTTTCCTTGACATCACAGATTTACCTTTTTCGCAATCAATCCAATATGCTTTTATTGTGTGGCTTCAATTAATAGCTCCAGTCAAATCTATTATAGGCCCATACTACATCCAGTTGGGTGGGGTCTTTCAGGGAATTTTTGCCTTTTACTGGTCTTTCATCCTGTACTGACTCTCCTAATTAAAGCTAAGTCTAACCAACTGGTGTGGAGTCTTCGTCTAATCCTCAACAATTAAGTTCTTGGGTGAAGTTAGTACAGATAAAAATGCCCTGCTTAGGGTTTAAAGGTTAGGTTCAGGCAAGGGGTCAAATGGTTAGGGTTAGGGTAGAGGGTCCCTGATTAGGGATATCATGACTCTATTCTCAAATTAGAGTTGAAGTCTGACTAAGAGTCATGAGAGCACAAGACTACTGGACTGAGGACCAGGAAGCGAGACCCCGGTGGAGGCACTGGCCGGTTAGGTTAGGGGAAATTAATCCCCCTCCTTAGAGGAGGAAAGTGCACGGTCCTTCACACCAGGGGGCTCCCTGGTCCCCATATGTCACAGGTCCTGTGCTCACATACTAATACAGTAGTTATAACACGCTATGATAATAGATACGTGGACTTTTCAAACGAACTATTTACAAATATACATAATTGAGGCTTAGGTCTCTCCGCTCGTCTGAGGGAGGGTTCGTGGCTTAGTCAGGTAAGTATTTCAGGTAAGTATTTAAGGTAAGTCAATTTATAGCTTTAGTCTGGCCCTGTCGCGACGTTTCGAAATCTTTTGTTTCTTCCTCAGGCAAGGGCAGGTAAGTATGTCAGTACGAATTAAGTCATGTCATCCCCGTGGTGGTGTCAGTCTGAGACTGGTTGGGACAACGCACTCACTTTTAAATCCCATCCAGCTCCTCCCCTTTGCAGAATTTCCCATTTCTGAATTTTCCAGTTTCCTTGACATCACAGATTTACCTTTTTCGCAATCAATCCAATATGCTTTTATTGTGTGGCTTCAATTAATAGCTCCAGTCAAATCTATTATAGGCCCATACTACATCCAGTTGGGTGGGGTCTTTCAGGGAATTTTTGCCTTTTACTGGTCTTTCATCCTGTACTGACTCTCCTAATTAAAGCTAAGTCTAACCAACTGGTGTGGAGTCTTCGTCTAATCCTCAACAATTAAGTTCTTGGGTGAAGTTAGTACAGATAAAAATGCCCTGCTTAGGGTTTAAAGGTTAGGTTCAGGCAAGGGGTCAAATGGTTAGGGTTAGGGTAGAGGGTCCCTGATTAGGGATATCATGACTCTATTCTCAAATTAGAGTTGAAGTCTGACTAAGAGTCATGAGAGCACAAGACTACTGGACTGAGGACCAGGAAGCGAGACCCCGGTGGAGGCACTGGCCGGTTAGGTTAGGGGAAATTAATCCCCCTCCTTAGAGGAGGAAAGTGCACGGTCCTTCACACCAGGGGGCTCCCTGGTCCCCATATGTCACAGGTCCTGTGCTCACATACTAATACAGTAGTTATAACACGCTATGATAATAGATACGTGGACTTTTCAAACGAACTATTTACAAATATACATAATTGAGGCTTAGGTCTCTCCGCTCGTCTGAGGGAGGGTTCGTGGCTTAGTCAGGTAAGTATTTCAGGTAAGTATTTAAGGTAAGTCAATTTATAGCTTTAGTCTGGCCCTGTCGCGACGTTTCGAAATCTTTTGTTTCTTCCTCAGGCAAGGGCAGGTAAGTATGTCAGTACGAATTAAGTCATGTCATCCCCGTGGTGGTGTCAGTCTGAGACTGGTTGGGACAACGCACTCACTTTTAAATCCCATCCAGCTCCTCCCCTTTGCAGAATTTCCCATTTCTGAATTTTCCAGTTTCCTTGACATCACAGATTTACCTTTTTCGCAATCAATCCAATATGCTTTTATTGTGTGGCTTCAATTAATAGCTCCAGTCAAATCTATTATAGGCCCATACTACATCCAGTTGGGTGGGGTCTTTCAGGGAATTTTTGCCTTTTACTGGTCTTTCATCCTGTACTGACTCTCCTAATTAAAGCTAAGTCTAACCAACTGGTGTGGAGTCTTCGTCTAATCCTCAACAATTAAGTTCTTGGGTGAAGTTAGTACAGATAAAAATGCCCTGCTTAGGGTTTAAAGGTTAGGTTCAGGCAAGGGGTCAAATGGTTAGGGTTAGGGTAGAGGGTCCCTGATTAGGGATATCATGACTCTATTCTCAAATTAGAGTTGAAGTCTGACTAAGAGTCATGAGAGCACAAGACTACTGGACTGAGGACCAGGAAGCGAGACCCCGGTGGAGGCACTGGCCGGTTAGGTTAGGGGAAATTAATCCCCCTCCTTAGAGGAGGAAAGTGCACGGTCCTTCACACCAGGGGGCTCCCTGGTCCCCATATGTCACAGGTCCTGTGCTCACATACTAATACAGTAGTTATAACACGCTATGATAATAGATACGTGGACTTTTCAAACGAACTATTTACAAATATACATAATTGAGGCTTAGGTCTCTCCGCTCGTCTGAGGGAGGGTTCGTGGCTTAGTCAGGTAAGTATTTCAGGTAAGTATTTAAGGTAAGTCAATTTATAGCTTTAGTCTGGCCCTGTCGCGACGTTTCGAAATCTTTTGTTTCTTCCTCAGGCAAGGGCAGGTAAGTATGTCAGTACGAATTAAGTCATGTCATCCCCGTGGTGGTGTCAGTCTGAGACTGGTTGGGACAACGCACTCACTTTTAAATCCCATCCAGCTCCTCCCCTTTGCAGAATTTCCCATTTCTGAATTTTCCAGTTTCCTTGACATCACAGATTTACCTTTTTCGCAATCAATCCAATATGCTTTTATTGTGTGGCTTCAATTAATAGCTCCAGTCAAATCTATTATAGGCCCATACTACATCCAGTTGGGTGGGGTCTTTCAGGGAATTTTTGCCTTTTACTGGTCTTTCATCCTGTACTGACTCTCCTAATTAAAGCTAAGTCTAACCAACTGGTGTGGAGTCTTCGTCTAATCCTCAACAATTAAGTTCTTGGGTGAAGTTAGTACAGATAAAAATGCCCTGCTTAGGGTTTAAAGGTTAGGTTCAGGCAAGGGGTCAAATGGTTAGGGTTAGGGTAGAGGGTCCCTGATTAGGGATATCATGACTCTATTCTCAAATTAGAGTTGAAGTCTGACTAAGAGTCATGAGAGCACAAGACTACTGGACTGAGGACCAGGAAGCGAGACCCCGGTGGAGGCACTGGCCGGTTAGGTTAGGGGAAATTAATCCCCCTCCTTAGAGGAGGAAAGTGCACGGTCCTTCACACCAGGGGGCTCCCTGGTCCCCATATGTCACAGGTCCTGTGCTCACATACTAATACAGTAGTTATAACACGCTATGATAATAGATACGTGGACTTTTCAAACGAACTATTTACAAATATACATAATTGAGGCTTAGGTCTCTCCGCTCGTCTGAGGGAGGGTTCGTGGCTTAGTCAGGTAAGTATTTCAGGTAAGTATTTAAGGTAAGTCAATTTATAGCTTTAGTCTGGCCCTGTCGCGACGTTTCGAAATCTTTTGTTTCTTCCTCAGGCAAGGGCAGGTAAGTATGTCAGTACGAAT
>JBAMIH010000032.1:352500-370023 GCA_038501795.1 Pseudopleuronectes americanus | reverse complement strand
TGTGTGTGTGATTGTTGTTGTGTGTTGTGTGTTGTGTGTGTGTGTGTGTGTTGTGTGTTGTGTGTGTGTGTTGTGTGTTTGTGTGTGTGTTGTGTTGTGTTGTGTTGTGTGTGTGTGTGTGTTGTTGTGTTGTGTGTGTGTTGTTTGTGTTGTGTGTGTGTGTTGTGTGTGTTGTTGTGTGTTGTGTGTGTGTGTTGTGTTGTTTGTGTTGTTGTGTGTTGTTGTGTGTGTGTGTTGTTGTGTTGTGTTGTGTGTTGTGTGTGTGTTGTGTGTGTGTTGTGTGTGTTGTGTGTGTTGTTGTGTTGTTTGTGTGTTTGTGTGTTGTGTGTGTGTGTGTGTGTTGTTTGTGTGTTGTTGTGTGTGTGTTTGTTTGTGTGTTGTGTGTGTGTTGATGTTTGTGTTGTGTTGTGTTGTGTGTGTGTTGTTGTGTGTTGTGTGTTGTGTTGTGTTTTGTTGTTTGTGTTTGTGTGTGTTGTTTGGTGTGTGTGTTGTGTTGTGTGTGTTGTGTTGTGTGTGTTGTGTGTTTGTGTGTTGTGTGTTGTGTGTGTGTGTGTGTGTGTGTTGTTTGTGTGTTTGTGTTGTTGTGTGTGTTGTGTGTGTTGTGTTTGTGTGTTGTGTTTTGTTGTGTGTGTGTGTTGTGTGTTGTTTGTGTGTTGTTGTTGTGTGTGTGTTGTGTGTTGTGTGTTTGTGTTGTGTTGTTGTGTGTGTGTGTTGTGTTGTGTTGTGTGTGTGTGTGATTGTGTGTTTTGTGTGTGTTGTTGTTGTGTGTGTTGTTGTGTTGTGTGTTGTGTGTGTGTTTGTTGTGTGTGTGTTTTTGTGTTGTGTGTTGTGTGTTGTTGTGTTGTGTGTGTTGTGTGTGTGTGTGTGTGTTGTGTGTTGTGTGTGTTTGTGTGTGTGTTTGTGTTGTGTGTGTGTGATGTTGTGTGTGTGTGTTGTTGTGTTGTGTGTGTGTGTTTTGTGTGTGTTTGTGTGTGTTGTGTGTGTTGTGTTGTTGTGTGTGTGTTGTTGTTGTGTTGTGTTGTGTGTGTTGTGTTTGTGTGTTGTGTTGTGTGTGTGTTGTGTGTGTGTGTTGTGTGTTGTTGTGTGTGTGTTGTGTTGTGTGTGTTTGTTGTTGTGTGTGTTGTGTGTGTTGTTGTGTTGTGTTGTTGTGTGTGTGTTGTTTGTGTTGTGTTGTGTGTGTTGTGTGTGTGTTGTGTGTGTGATGTGTGTTGTGTTGTGTTGATGATAATATGATGCCAACATGATGATAACATGATGATAATATGATGATAACATTATGTTAACATGATGATAACATGATGATAATATGATGATAATATGATGATAACATGATGATAACATGATGATAATATGATGATAATATGATGATAACATGATGATATCATGATGATAATATGATGATAACATTATGTTAACATGATGATAACATGATGATAATATGATGATAATATGATGATAATATGATGCCAACATGATGATGATAATATGATGATAACATTATGTTAACATGATGATAACATGATGATAATATGATCATAACATGATGATAATATGACGCTTCCACCATTCTAGCAGGATGCCAACATGATGATAACATTATGTTAACATGAAGCAAACATGATGATAACATGATGATAACATTATGCTTCCTTGATGCTAACATGACCAATCAATGAGCTCAGTAAAACAACTATTTTAAATGACTCCTCTGCTTCCTGTCTAATCCACTTTCATATGAACTGTACAACATGGTGACTATGATGATGTCATCAGCAGTCAAAGAGTGTTGTGTTCATCTAACTGTGTCACACATTAAACTCTGGGGATCAGATCTAAAACCATAACGAACTAAATGAGAAGTCTCATGTGCGAGCACACGCTCAGAGAGACAAGGGACACAGATCAGGATCCATTCATATGAACCCTGACAGGACAAGACCACATGACCTGCAGGTTCCTTCTTGATATGTGATGACAGCTTCACTGCAGCACTGGGACATGTCCACCATCTGTGTTAGGATGAGTAAATCACACACGTCTACATGAACCTAGTTATATATGTCAAAGACTCCATGTAGCACACTCAGTATGATTCAGTAAGAAACAGAGAACCAACCCTGACACACACAGTCGCACCTTAAAGAGCAGCTGTGTTCACTGAGTTGAAGAGTGTGTGTCCTTGTGTGTGTGTGCAGAAGATGAGCAGCAGCACCGAGGAGGTCCAGGCTGTGAGCTGCAGCATCAAACCTCCGGTCCACCTGCAGATCGGAGACACCAAGACAGATGCAGCCCACTCTGGGATCTGTGTGCTGGACGTCTCCCTGCCGTTTGGAAAGCCTGTCAGTGTGAGTAGCGTGTTGTCAGCAGGTGTGTGTTCAGACTGTGTGTGAGGTGACACAAACACACAACTCAAGTTCCCACGTGAACAGCAGAGATGTGTGACGGTAAATGTGTTTTTAAAAATGCAGTTCATGCTCAGTGGCAGCTAGCAGCTAGTTAGCAATGCTAGCATTGTTAGCACAGCCATGGCATGCTGTGTGTAGCCCATACACTGGACCCCAGAGGGAAGCCAGAACAGCTCAATCCCCCCCTGGTGGCCGACTGCAGTATAGGTCATAACCCCCTCCTCATCCATGTTATCAGATGGGATATGGACCAAACAAAAACAAAAACAAAAAATCTAAGTAGAGGTTAAATAAAAGTGTGTACCAGCGTCTCAGATCCTACAGAGACAGAGAAATGGTCAATCGTCTGTATTCATATCGATCTTTTCTAGTCCTGTTCACAAATTCACACACACATATTCATACAGTGCATCTATGGGCAGCACCACAGGTTCAGTATCTTGCCCGAGGATTCTTCGTCATGCAGATGGGGAACACTGGGATTGAACTGCCGACCTTCTGGTTGGAGGACGACCCCTCTTCCGCTCATCCACAGCTTCCCCCCGAGGACTTCATCCTCATCGGCGGTGGACTAGTGGCAGAAACTTGGACTATGGGCAGAGAAGGTCTCTGGTTCGTCTCTGGTTCGATTCCACGGAGAAACAACAAAAGACGAACCTGGATTGATCTGCACAAAAATCCAAGAGTCTGTTTAGACCCTGTCTAGTGCCCCTGAGCAAGGCACCTTACTCCCCCAACATCTGCTCCCCGAGCGCTGTACATGGTCGCTCACTGCTCTGTGTGTCCTGCACCAGATGGGTCAAAAGCAGAGGATACATACACAGAGTGTGTCTGTGCATGTGTTTGGGACTAATAAATGGATCTTAATCTTAATCTTCATCCTCCTCTCAGGACCTCATCAGAAATGAGTTGTTGCAGCATTAATGTATAAAGTCTCTGGTACATAACCTTGAAATATCAAGTGACATCCCAGGCCTGAGAGACACTTCAAACATTTTTAGCTATGACCTACTTCTTGCACTGAGTCTTAATTAACATCAGTTCTAATGCAGAGTGACTGACTCCTCATTAGTGGAAACTTCAAGCTTCAAAGACGTCGGCCTGCAGCCAGTTTATCCATGAAGGAATTATCTCCACCAGACGTTTCATGCTTCTCACTTCAGCTTTTCATGTGAAGAACGAGATTCAGCAAACTCCCTGTTCCTCAAACAATAAGTTCAAAGTGAGTGTGGACTGGAGGCAGCTCTCCTCTGGGCTTTATCTGTAAGCTCCAGCTCATCCAGCTGGTCAATAGAGATCCTCTTTATTCATCTCTTCATTTTGGAATGATGCTAAAAAGAGAATCATTTCCCTGCTCATGTGATCAGATCATGTGATCAGGTCGTGTCTAAGGGGATTTATCTACGTCTGGACATGATCATGCTCGTACCTTGTTTCATTTTCAATCCAAGGTCACTTCCTGTCTTTCAGATTGAGGAAATCTCCTTTAAGAATTACTACACAGCCTCTGTGAGTGTGCGCCTGTTGAGGAGGGGCTCCGGGCAGGAGGCCCCAGCCAAGTGGTGCACGGCTCTGAGAGACCTGTCCCTAATGAACAACCCCCACACCGAGGGGGGCTCCCAGGACTTCTATTCCATCCACAGGACTCAGGTGGGCTGCAGTGTGTGGGTTGCTCCTGCAGCAGAACTCAGATGTTTCCTCTTCTGAAGTGTTTTTAACATCTGAATAACTCCATAATTAAGTCTGTGTTCCGAGAACAGGTGAAGTTAATAGTTCAGTTAATTTTCAGATGAATAAAATTCATTAAATTAAGTAAAATTATCGAAGATTTGGAGAAAGTGGTGAAATAGATTGTAATAAAATTGAATTAGTTTAGTATAAGGACACTAGTCCTTTATAATTTAACTTACATCTTGATTTCTGTAGCTGTTAGTGAAACAGAAGCTGCATCGATGCTGCTTCACCTTCACTCCTTCCAGACGTCTTCTTACTTTCTTTATCTTCATCTGAGCAGATGATGGAGGAGCCTGATCATGTGGTGTCCGTGCGACTGATCCTGAGACAGCCGTCCTCCGCCTGGTTGACCTTCAGCCTTGAAGACGTCAAAATATTCCCCCACACGGAGCCGGTCAGTTTTCATTTTTCTTTTTTTTTACATTAACAACAAACATTAATCTCTGACTCAATGAGGCAGAATAATTAATCTCATGATGTTTAAATGCCACGGACAGAAAAGCCTCAGTATAATATTCAGGAGTTTGATTTATTGTGTTATTGTGATTCTGGGTTCTGTTGTATTTTTACCACTTGAAACCAACTCAGTGATTCTTCAGTCAAAGACACGTCAGGTCCTACAGGTTGATCATCTGTGTGGAAACATCTCTGTGCAGGAGCTCTGGAAATCTAGAAAAATAGCCCTTTTGAATTATTGTGATGGATTCAAGTTATTCTTTGTCAAACACTGATATGTGTGAAAACGTTACTGATGTTGTACTGATGCGACCAGCAGATGGAGCCAAAGCAAAGACTTTTCAAGTCCCACAGATATTACATTTTAACAAACAACAGTTTGAAATCAGGGTACGTGATGAAATGATTCCACAGTCCTTTCAGCTGTGGACTCATTTTCTGTTTGTCCCTCCAGGATCCAGAGAAGGAGGTTTCTGATTGGCTGTCTGACCTGACCCTGGTCGACCAACACCCCGACCTGGAGGTAGACATGTTGTTTGAGTCAGACGAGTTTATCGTTGAGGGTTCTGGAGAAAAGAGTCGAGAGACGTAACATTTCATGACAAGTTCAACTTTTGTTCTCCGGCCTTCAGCACGGTGTCTTCCTCTGACCACAGCTGTCTTCCTGTGTGTCCTCCTGTCCCTCTCCCTGTCTGTCTCCCAGGGCCTCCCCGACCCTCAGACCGTCTCGTCAAGCATCCAGCAGATGTGGGCGCTGACTGAGGTGATGCAGACCAATCAGACGACGGCGTGCATCGGACGATTTGATGTAAGACCCTCACCTCGTCTGATGAGGAACATTAACACAAAGCGCTACATTAGCAACATTAGCTCGGTCGTTATCGTGTCCATCACAGAAACAAGTGATTTATTATTTAAAGAGCAAAGTGTGTTACGGTGCAGAGCCTGATTGGTTCAGATTGACGGGGGGGCTGCTTCACTCTGACCTGTAGAGATGAGGATGGAGCTCCACGTGGACTCACACTGACAGTCTGAGTGTTCACAGTGTGTGTCTGTCTCCAGGTGGACGGATGCTACGACATCAACCTGCTCTCTCTGACGTGACGTCTTCATCGAGCGCTCGCCTGCACAGGAAGTTCACTTTATAGAGAACAACAGTAAAAGAAGGAATAAAGTTGAAGACGTAGAGAAACACCTGTGTAGTGTAACTGATGATAAGATTCAGACGTCTGCTTTGTTCTATACAGTTCAAATAAACACTTACCATACAAAGAGTGTGTCAAACCCCTTCTCAAAAAACCCACCCTAGACCCAGAGGTTTTAGCCAATTACAGACCAATATCTAATCTCCCCTTCATGTCTAAAATCTTAGAAAAAGTGGTAGCCAATCAGCTGTGTGAGTTTCTCCAGGAAAATAATATATATGAAGACTTTCAGTCGGGGTTTAGAGCCAATCACAGCACAGAAACAGCCTTGGCAAAAGTCACTAACGACCTTTTAATAGCCTCAGATCAGGGACTTGTGTCTGTCCTCGTTCTGTTAGATCTCAGTGCAGCATTCGACACAATTGACCATCAAATTTTATTACAAAGACTCAAACAGTTAATTAAAATTAATGGAACTGCCCTTAATTGGTTTAAATCTTATTTTTCTGATCGCTCCCAATTCGTGCAAATTAATGATGAGACATCTGTGCGCACCAAAGTTAACCATGGTGTTCCACAGGGCTCTGTGCTCGGCCCAATTTTATTCTCATTATATATGCTTCCACTAGGAAACATTATCAGGACACACTCGGTAAATTTCCACTGCTATGCGGATGACACCCAGTTATACTTGTCAATAAAACCTGAACAAAGTAATCAATTAACTAAACTTCGAGCATGTCTCAAGGACATAAAAACCTGGATGACCCGCAATTTTCTCTTATTAAACTCAGACAAAACAGAGGTTATAATACTTGGCCCCAAACACCTTAGAGATAAATTATCTAATGATATAGCTGCGCTAGACGACATTGCCCTTGCTTCCAACGAAACAGTCAGGAACTTGGGAGTGATCTTCGATCCTGATTTATCTTTTAATAGTCACTTAAAACAAATTTCTCGGACTGCCTTTTTCCACTTGCGTAATATCTCAAAAATCAGGCATGTCCTTTCGCAAAAAGATGCAGAAAAACTAGTCCACGCCTTCGTTACATGGAGACTGGACTATTGTAACTCATTATTATCAGGCTCCAGCAGTAAGTCGTTAAAGACTCTACAGCTTGTCCAAAATGCCGCAGCACGTGTCCTGACAAGAACAAAGAAAAGAGAGCACAT
Source organism: Pseudopleuronectes americanus (assembly GCA_038501795.1). Lineage (NCBI taxonomy): Eukaryota > Metazoa > Chordata > Actinopteri > Pleuronectiformes > Pleuronectidae > Pseudopleuronectes > Pseudopleuronectes americanus. The sequence continues at coordinate 363,107 of JBAMIH010000032.1, read as the reverse complement.
TTCTCCAGTATTAGCTTCGCTACACTGGCTTCCAGTTAAATCTAGAATAGAATTTAAAATTCTCCTCCTCACCTTCAAGGCCCTTAATAATATAGCGCCTTTTTACCTTAAAGAGCTGTTAGTACCTTATAAACCCGCTAGAGCACTCCGCTCCCAGAATTCAGGCTTACTTGTCGTCCCTAAAGTCTCTAAAAGTAGAGTAGGAACCAGAGCTTTTAGCCATCAAGCCCCTCACTTGTGGAATAATCTACCAATTTCAGTTCGGGAGGCAGACACCATCTGTTTGTTTAAGAGTAGGCTCAAAACCTTTCTTTTTGATAAAGCTTATAGTTAGAGTTAATTAGTGAGGCAGAACGTAACTTGCTCTATTTAATGACATATGACACACGGAGCTTCTTTTTCCAGCTTCTCCTTCCTCTTCTCCATCCCTAACCCCCCCCCCTTCCCCGGGGTCCCTTTGCTTTAACACCCGCAGATCCAGGGCCTCAGTGGCCGCACCATGGATTGCTGTTTGTGGATCGCGCATCGGGGGTCGCAGTGGTGGACCCAGTGTGGCGGATTCTGTGTCGTGTGGGCTGATCGTGGTGCTGGTGGCAGACCCTGTGTCGCGTTGGCACTGGGTAAAGGAGGTGGACCAGGGCCGCGGTGATGGCTCGTGGTGGGTCCTTGTGGGCGGCGGTGGACGGTGACTGAGGACTGGAGTGGCCTCTGGTCTGAATGCTGGATCGTGGTTCTGCTGGTTGCTGACCATGGACTGTGATTGCAGCGGGACTGCATCAATGCCGCTAAAGACTTTAATGATGAATGTTTTTACACGTGGCATCTATTGCACTTCTGTCCGTCCTGGGAGAGGGATCCCTCACATGTGGCTCTCTCTGAGGTTTCTACTTATTTTTACCTGTTAAAAGGGTTTTTAGTAGTTTTTCCTCACTCTTGCTGAGGGTTAAGGACAGAGGATGCCACACCCTGTTAAAGCCCTATGAGATGAATGTAATTTGTGAATATGGGCTATACAAATAAAATTTGATTGATTGATTGATTGATTAAACATCAGTCTTCTATGTTGTATGATTTTCAGTGTGTGTATTAACTGCACCTACATCTTAACTGATGTGATTATTTATTGACCTGAAGAGTGTGTGAGGAGCACAGCTGTCGTCCTGCAGTGTGTTTGTAATATACAGTAATCTGATTACTGCCCCTGGCTGACAGATTGTTTATATGTTCAGAAGTTTTACTGAATCTGAAGAAAAGTTTATTTTTCATTTGTAATTAAAGTCTGATTAATGTGTGTGTGCGCGTGCGAGTGAGTCCAGCTGTGTGTATTTTTGAGTCTGTGAGTGTGAGTTCAGCTGTGCGTGTGTCTGTGAGTGAGTGTGAGTCCAGAGTCCAGCTGTTTGTGTCTCTTAGTCTGCGAGTCAGTGTGTGTCTGTGAGTGAGTGTGAGTCCAGAGTCCAGCTGTGTGTGTCTGTGAGGCTCAACATGGAGAAACAGAAGAAGAAGATTCTTTGTGTTGGACTCGTTTGTCTCGACATCATCAATGTGGTCGACAAATACCCCGAAGAAGACACCGACAGCAGGTTAGCGAGCTAATGCTAACACACACTGATGCTAACACTACTACAGACACGCTACAGACCGAGGCTAGCACACACTGGTGTGGGTGGTTGACGCAGTGGTGTTTGATGTGTTGTGCGTTGCAGGTGTGTGTTGTTGATGTGTTGTGTTTTTTGTAGCAGGTGTGTGTTATTGATGTTTTGTATGTTGCGGTGGTGTGTGTTGTTGATGTGTTGTGTTGTTGCAGGTGTGTGTTGTTGATGTGTTTTGTGTTGCGGTGGTGTGTGTTGTTGATGTGTTGTGTGTTGCGGTGGTGTGTGTTGCTGATGTGTTGTGTTGCTGCAGGTGTGTGTTGTTGATGTGTTGTGTGTTGTTGATGTGTTGTGTGTTGCAGGTGTGTGTTGATGTGTTTTGTGTTGCGGTGGTGTGTGTTGTTGATGTGTTGTGTGTTGCGGTGGTGTGTGTTGCTGATGTGTTGTGTTGCTGCAGGTGTGTGTTGTTGATGTGTTGTGTTGCTGCAGGTGTGTGTTGTTGATGTGTTGTGTGTTGTTGATGTGTTGTGTTGTTGCAGGTGTGTGTCGCAGCGCTGGCAGCGAGGCGGAAACGCTTCCAACACGTGCACAGTGCTGTCGCTGCTCGGAGCTTCCTGCAGCTTCCTGGGTTCAGTGTCATCAGGAGGCGTGGCCGAGTGAGTGACCTGCATCACGTGCTTCACTGTCCACACACCTGGTTCTTCAGGTTAACACAACCCATAGGTTAACACAACCCATAGGTTAACACAACACATCCCTCAGGTTCCTACATGACACAGAGACACATGAACATCTGGTGCACTCAACCTGCTCATCAGGTCCATGGATCCTCTGCTTCTTCTCCTTTCTTCTCACAGGGTTCATTCACATTCAGACCATTTGGATTCCATCACCTCTTTATGACTTTTCAATAACTTTAAATCAAATTTCCATGACTAAGCATTTTGTGGGATCTCAGTGTAAACATGAAAAAGTGACATTTAGTATTTAAGCTAACAATGATCATTCCAAAGCAGACAGTAAACCTTGAATTACACAAATGAATGAGACAATAGATTATCTGTCTGTTGTAATCCATCACATGTACTTTTCCATTTGTAGCCGAGCATGTTTAAATCTACACTTCTCTGTCATAGTGCTTTATCCACCTGCTCCCCCACAGAACTGTTTAATTACTATGTGAGCGTATTTCTTTTAAAAACATATCAATTAATTAAAAATCAGCGTAAATCAAAATATGAATAAAACTAATGTCCATGACTTCTCCAAGACTTTCTCAAGCACTTTTCCAGGCCTGGAAATACCATTTTTACAATTCCCTGACTTTTCCAGGTTTTTCATGAGCGTAGGAACCCTGTCCTCGTTTCTCCTCCTCCTCATCTTCTCTTGTTTGCTTTGTAATGTCACGTCTCCTCCATGAAGAAGAATCATATCAGTGAGAAGCTCGGTGGTAGTTTGACTGTGGAGGACAGAGGAGAGTAAAGAGTTTCCTGTGTGTAGTTTTATTTTGGAGGATTTCCAGAACCTCCACATTGACGTGTCTCTGGCTCCTGAGCACGCTCAGTGTGTCCTCCCAGCCTCCGTGGTCATCAGCAGCCTGGGGACAGGAAGTCGCACCATCCTGCACATGAACAGGTTGGTCTGTAGCTAACAGCTTCTGTTTCAGGGAGATCCTCGTTGTCGTGGAGATGCTCCGCCCCAGTCCTGCTCCACCAATCAGAGCACTGCCACCTGAGCGTATGGGTGGTTTTACTTTGAAGGACCGAGCTCATGTGTTTCCTGTCTCTCTGGTTCAGTTTCATCATGGCTGATTTCGCGCTCCGTGCCGTCGACGTGTCGGCTGTGGTCTGGCAGGTCAAAGGTCAAACTCCGTGTGCGTGTTGTGTGGTTTGTCCGTCCACTGGATCTCGAACCGTTGTCCTCTCCGACATGTAAGACGTCCTGAGGAAGAGTGGGCGTCGCACAGCGCTCACTAAACACCTGTCACTCAGACTTTGATACCGTGGAGACAGAGGGTGTGTCCACTCTGAATTCATCCGCTGATCAGGAGGGAAATATATTAAAAAAACATAAGTTTATAAGTTATTTGTTGATAATGAATCAAATCTAACAGCTTGATTTATATGATCTTCAGACGTTACATCAGGATCATGTTTAACAGACCTGAGGGAAACATCTGGGCTGTTTGTGTGTCTGTCAGCATCCTGTCCATGATGTCACTGAGTTTACGCTCATCTGATTGGTCCAGTCCAGCAGCGGTTACCATGGTGATTCACTTTGGCAGGAAGTGAGCCAGCTTCAGACAATTAACATAGGAATAATTAAATCTAAATTAAATCTCAGAATAAAAGTGTAAGTGTGTGTGTGTGAGATCTACTTCCTGTTGACGGGTGAAGCATCTCACTTTGATCACTAAGAATAACAACAATAATAGGAGTAATCTGATTACATTTCAATTCATTGTCAGCTGCTGTCTTTCATCAGTTTGACAAAACCAACCCTCTGAGGTGTTTAGTGAACGTTGTCTGACACGACTGCAGGAAGCACCAACTCCTGATCCTGAATCTGATCCTGAATCTGATCTAATCACACGTGGTCCCTCGTCCTGATCCTGAATCTGATCCTGAATCTGATCCTGAATCTGATCCTGAATCTGGTCTAATCACACGTGGTCCCTCGTCCTGATCCTGAATCTGATCCTGAATCTGATCCTGAATCTGGTCTAATCACACGTGGTCCCTGGTCCTGATCCTGAATCTGATCCTGAATCTGGTCTAATCACACGTGGTCCCTCGTCCTGATCCTGAATCTGATCCTGAATCTGATCCTGAATCTGGTCTAATCACACGTGGTCCCTCGTCCTGATCCTCAATCTGATCCTGAATCTGGTCTAATCACACGTGGTCCCTGGTCCTGAACCCTCGGCCCTCAGAGTCTGGCTCCATCAGAGCGAGCAGCAGGTAGAAAGCAGAGGAACAAACTGAAGTGACGTAATTTACAAAAACACAGTCAGCTCTCATATTCAAACATGGTTAGCTTAGCTTAGCATAAACACTGGAAGCATTGCCTGGCCCTGTGTAGGTTTGGGTAAAAGAACCAAACTAATGTGTTATTTTCTATCTCTCTGTTTCTATGCTAAGCTAAGCTAACTGACAGATTTTCAGTTTGGTAAAATAATCTGTTTATTATCCGTCAGTTTGAGGCTCTGCTGTGGTTTTATTTGTCTTAATTATTATTTTTAAAGTTAAAACTTTACTGTTATTTACAGACTAAAGATTCACCTGTAAACACATGGAGACACATTAACACCAACCAACGATAACTAACTCTAACCAGCAGGACCAAGCTCACGATGACAGGGTCACACCAAGATTTAACACATTTAACACATTTAACACAATTCACACATTTAACACATTTAACAGGCCACATCAGCAGAAACAGGTTCTAATCAAAATAATCCACAATAAACAAATAGAGAAAAACTCCACCCTTTCTTTTCTGTGGGTTTAGGATGATGATGATAAAGTTTAGATATGATGAAGATGATGTCGATAATGAAGACGAGGGAAATTGCTCTGTATGAAGTGATTAATAAAACATCTAATTTGTTTTCATATAATAGAAACAGAATTTTATTTTCAGATCCATAAACAGAATCTACTCCTCAAAGTTCAGTTGGATGAATCATCAATCATCTATGATTCAGATCAATGAGGAACGATGTGATGGATATTTATTTATTATTTAATCAGGTTTAATTTAATATCTGAAACCTTTGGAATCAATGATGTGTACGATTCTGTTGTGTCTTTCGAAAACAATCTATGATGTCACTTCCTGTCAGGAGCCTTCCTGATGTCACAGCAGCAGATTTTTCCAAAGTGGACCTGGATCAGTTCCAGTGGATTCACTGGGAGGTGAGAAGTTGAACTGATCAATTAACCTTCCACACTGGGCAGGCAGGTCATGTTTAATCTTTGTTTAATCTTCCATGATGAAATATTTGTGTAAAACGTTTCTTAAAGTAACATTACTTTCAAAAACTTAAACATTTTCTGACTTTATTACAGAGAGAAATATTCCAGTTGTATTATTCCGACTCTTGATTTATTTACCGTGGTCAGGGTCGAAATGCTGATGAGCAGGTGAAGATGATGAAGAGGGTGGTGAAGCACAACAGCACGTTACCACAGCAACAGAGGATCACTGTGTCCGTAGAGATAGAGAAGACCAGAGAGCCGCTATACCAGCTGTTTCCTCTAGGGGACGTGGTGAGAGCCTGTTTCAAACTCTAATGTCTACGATATGATTCAAAGAAAACGTTTACATGTGATGTACATGATGAAGATCAGGACTCAGGGTTCCACTCCGGGTCCTGGTCTTCATCATGTGTTGAAGATGATGAAGATCAGGACTCGGGGTTCCACTCCGAGTCCTGGTCTTCATCATGTGTTGAAGATGATGAAGACCAGGACTCGGGGTTCCACTCCGAGTCCTGGTCTTCATCATGTGATGAACGTGATGAAGATCAGGACTCGGGGTTCCACTCCGAGTCCTGGTCTTCATCATGTGTTGAAGATGATGAAGATCAGGACTCGGGGTTCCACTCCGAGTCCTGGTCTTCATCATGTGTTGAAGATGATGAAGACCAGGACTCGGGGTTCCACTCCGAGTCCTGGTCTTCATCATGTGTTGAAGATGATGAAGACCAGGACTCGGGGTTCCACTCCGAGTCCTGGTCTTCATCATGTGTTGAAGATGATGAAGACCAGGACTCGGGGTTCCACTCCGAGTCCTGGTCTTCATCATGTGTTGAAGATGATGAAGATCAGGACTCGGGGTTCCACTCCGAGTCCTGGTCTTCATCATGTGATGAAGATGAAGATGAAGATGATGAAGATCAGGACTCGGGGTTCCACTCCGAGTCCTGATCTTCATCATGTGTTGAAGATGATGAAGATCAGGACTCAGGGTTCCACTCCGAGTCCTGATCTTCATCATGTGATGAAGATGAAGATGATGAAGATCAGGACTCGGGGTTCCACTCCGAGTTCGGGTTCCACTCCGAGTCCTGATCTTCATCATGTGATGAAGATGAAGATGATGAAGATCAGGACTCGGGGTTCCACTCTGAGTCCTGATCTTCATCATGTCATGAACGTGATGAAGATCAGGACTCAGGGTTCCACTCCGAGTCCTGATCTTCATCATGTGATGAAGATGATGAAGACCAGGACTCGGGGTTCCACTCCGAGTCCTGATCTTCATCGTGTGTTGAAGATGATGAAGATGATGAAGATCAGGACTCTGGGCTCCACTCCGAGTCCTGGTCTTCATCGTGTGTTGAAGATGATGAAGATCAGGACTCAGGGCTCCACTCCGAGTCCTGGTCTTCATCGTGTGTTGAAGATGATGAAGATCAGGACTCAGGGCTCCACTCCGAGTCCTGATCTTCATCGTGTGTTGAAGATGATGAAGATGATGAAGATCAGGACTCAGGGCTCCACTCCGAGTCCTGATCTTCATCGTGTGTTGAAGATGATGAAGATGTTGAAGATGATGAAGATCAGGACTCAGGGCTCCACTCCGAGTCCTGGTATTCATCATGTGATGAAGATGATGAAGATGATGAAGATCAGGACTCGGGGTTCCACTCCGAGTCCTGATCTTCATCGTGTGTTGAAGATGATGAAGATGATGAAGATCAGGACTCTGGGCTCCACTCCGAGTCCTGGTCTTCATCGTGTGTTGAAGATGATGAAGATCAGGACTCAGGGCTCCACTCCGAGTCCTGATCTTCATCGTGTGTTGAAGATGATGAAGATGATGATGAAGATCAGGACTCAGGGCTCCACTCCGAGTCCTGGTATTCATTGTGTGTTGAAGATGATGAAGATGATGAAGATGATGAAGATCAGGACTCGGGGTTCCACTCCGAGTTCGGGTTCCACTCCGAGTCCTGATCTTCATCATGTGATGAAGATGAAGATGATGAAGATCAGGACTCGGGGTTCCACTCCGAGTCCTGATCTTCATCATGTGATGAAGATGAAGATGATGAAGATCAGGACTCGGGGTTCCACTCTGAGTCCTGATCTTCATCATGTCATGAACGTGATGAAGATCAGGACTCAGGGTTCCACTCCGAGTCCTGATCTTCATCATGTGATGAAGATGATGAAGACCAGGACTCGGGGTTCCACTCCGAGTCCTGATCTTCATCGTGTGTTGAAGATGATGAAGATGATGAAGATCAGGACTCTGGGCTCCACTCCGAGTCCTGGTCTTCATCGTGTGTTGAAGATGATGAAGATCAGGACTCAGGGCTCCACTCCGAGTCCTGGTCTTCATCGTGTGTTGAAGATGATGAAGATCAGGACTCAGGGCTCCACTCCGAGTCCTGATCTTCATCGTGTGTTGAAGATGATGAAGATGATGAAGATCAGGACTCAGGGCTCCACTCCGAGTCCTGATCTTCATCGTGTGTTGAAGATGATGAAGATGTTGAAGATGATGAAGATCAGGACTCAGGGCTCCACTCCAAGTCCTGGTATTCATCATGTGATGAAGATGATGAAGATGATGAAGATCAGGACTCGGGGTTCCACTCCGAGTCCTGATCTTCATCGTGTGTTGAAGATGATGAAGATCAGGACTCTGGGCTCCACTCCGAGTCCTGGTCTTCATCGTGTGTTGAAGATGATGAAGATCAGGACTCAGGGCTCCACTCCGAGTCCTGATCTTCATCGTGTGTTGAAGATGATGAAGATGATGATGAAGATCAGGACTCAGGGCTCCACTCCGAGTCCTGGTATTCATCGTGTGTTGAAGATGATGAAGATGATGAAGATGATGAAGATCAGGACTCAGGGCTCCACTCCGAGTCCTGATCTTCATCATGTGTTGAAGATGATGAAGATCAGGACTCGGGGTTCCACTCCGAGTCCTGGTCTTCATCGTGTGTTGAAGATGATGAAGATCAGGACTCGGGGTTCCACTCCGAGTCCTGGTATTCATCGTGTGTTGAAGATGATGAAGATGATGAAGATGATGAAGATCAGGACTCAGGGCTCCACTCCGAGTCCTGATCTTCATCATGTGTTGAAGATGATGAAGATCAGGACTCGGGGTTCCACTCCGAGTCCTGGTCTTCATCATGTGTTGAAGATGATGAAGATCAGGACTCGGGGTTCCACTCCGAGTCCTGGTCTTCATCATGTGTTGAAGATGATGAAGATGATGAAGATGATGAAGATCAGGACTCAGGGCTCCACTCTGTCTTCAGGTGTTTGTCAGTAAAGACGTTGCTCATCACTTCGGCTTCGAGTCGGCTGAAGCTGCTGTGAGAGGATTCTACAGTCGAGTCAAACCAGGGTGAGTGCAGTGGGACCTGTCTGTCTGTCTCACCTGTCTGTCTCTCTCTCACCTGTCTGTCTCTCTGTCACCTGTCTGTCTCTCTCTCACCTGTCTGTCTGTCTCACCTGTCTGTCTCTCTCTCACCTGTCTGTCTCTCTGTCACCTGTCTGTCTCTCTCTCCCCTGTCTGTCTGTCTCACCTGTCTGTCTCTCTCTCACCTGTCTGTCTCTCTCTCACCTGTCTGTCTCTCTCTGACCAGTCTGTCTGTCTGTCTGTCTGTCTCTCTCTCACCTGTCTGTCTCTCTCTGACCAGTCTGTCTCTCTGTCACCTGTCTGTCTCTCTCTGACCAGTCTGTCTCACCTGTCTGTCTCTCTCTCACCTGTCTGTCTCTCTCTGTCACCTGTCTGTCTCTCTCTGACCAGTCTGTCTCTCTGTCACCTGTCTGTCTCTCTCTGACCAGTCTGTCTCACCTGTCTGTCTCTCTCTGTCACCTGTCTCTCTCTCACCTGTCTGTCTCTCTCTCACCTGTCTGTCTCTCTCTCACCTGTCTGTCTCACCTGTCTGTCTCTCTCTGTCACCTGTCTCTCTCTCACCTGTCTGTCTCTCTCTCACCTGTCTGTCTCACCTGTCTGTCTCTCTCTGTCACCTGTCTGTCTCTCTCTGTCACCTGTCTCTCTGTCACCTGTCTGTCTCTCTCTGTCACCTGTCTGTCTCTCAGGGCTGTCACCTGTCTGTCTCTCTCTCACCTGTCTGTCTCTCTCTGTCACCTGTCTGTCTCTCAGGGCTGTCCTAGTCTGTGCCTGGGCAGAACAAGGAGCAGCTGCTCTGGGTCCTGATGATGTCGTCCTTCACTCTGATTCGTTCCCTCCTGCAGCTCTGGTCGATACGCTCGGAGCTGGAGACACGTTCAACGCCGCCGTCATCTTCACGCTGTCCAGAGGTGATGACACAACAGTTCTCATCGGTCTCAGATCAGTTCTTATGAATCGTGTTCTCAGCGTTATCATTATCCAACCTTTGACCTTCAGACTGATCCCTGATCAGGGTTATTTAGTTATTATATAACTATATGTTTTGCCTGTAGGGGGCAGTGTTCAGGACGCTCTGACCTTCGGCTGCAGAGTGGCTGGCAGGAAGTGTGGTTTCCATGGTTACGACGGCATCGGTGAACATTTCAAAGACAATGAAAATTTAAAAACTGAGTAAATAAACATCAGGTCATTAATCACAACCAGTTGTTTTCATAACTGATCTATAAGTTGATCATTAACTGATATAACTATGAGTTCATATTGATATTAGTGATTTATTGATCATATTCATTTACATTTCCACTGATATTATTTTATATGATCCAATAACACGCTGCTGATTGAATGACAGTTCTGTGTGAAATGACTGTTTCGCCACTTGGTGGCGCTGTGACTTTAAATAATGTAAAATGAGTTTGCTGTTGTATTTCTTCTAACGAGAATAAAACTGGACAAACTGATGAGTTAACGTCTGAAGTGATTCAATTAATTCAGCGATCAGTTGTCTGTGTTTTAAATCATTGTTTTTCTAACTATACGACAAAACTACGCAAGCATCACGCAGCACGCAAGGCTGTGATTGGTCAGCTAACTACATCCTGTCAGGAGTCACATTTCCAGTTTCAT
>JBAMIH010000032.1:327500-347500 GCA_038501795.1 Pseudopleuronectes americanus | reverse complement strand
TGAGAGAGAGACAGACAGGTCAGGTACAGAGAGAGACAGACAGGTCAGAGAGACAGACAGGTGAGAGAGAGACAGGTGAGAGAGAGACAGACAGGTGAGAGAGACAGACAGGTGAGAGACAGACAGGTAACAGACCTTTTGATTGAGGATGAAGCGCATGCCTGTCGTCAGAAAACTTGCCAGGAAGTCATAAACTTTCCTGAAAACAGAAAGACAACAGACAGGTTTCTGATTGGTCCACTGGCCGGTCACATGACTGAATGCTCAGACATGTGTTCAGCCTCTGTCTCGTGTGTCAGGATCTCTCCACTGGTCCTGTAAACATATCATAACAGATTAATAACCACGTTGTGTTTACCCGAGTGTTCCGCTGAACTTGGCTTTCATTTTGGAGATCCTGGCGTCGCAGGAGAGATGTTGTTGATCTTCAGTCGACCTTCATCGTCTCGGATCAGATTCAGAGCCGTGTTGATGTTCACGCCTTCGGCCGAAGCGTTGATGTTTCCTGTGTCGTAGCTGAGACACGTCGTTAGTGATCATTACTGTGTTGCCTCATGGATCATAGTGTTGTGTAACCACACACTCTAAACTCAGTGTTGTGTTGGAGAACTCACAAGAACCAGTACAGGATCCGTCGGTGGAAACTCAATGTGATGGACGAGTTCTGAACGTCGAACATCAAACCAACTTCAGGGATGAATCGTAGATCAGCATGAGTCAGATTCAGCTCCGTGATCTTCACACTGACGACACACAACAGTGTTAATGAATTGTTGTATCAAACAACACATCTGGTGGTGCAGCGCTCCAGGTTCTTACTCAGTGATGGTGTACTGGAACCGCCCCTCTTTGCCCCTCATCTCCGGCATACTGATGTTACTGATCTCCTCTTCAACAAACCTCTGAGTCTCAAACTTCACTGAAAACACAAAACACAGAGAGACACAAAGAAGTGTCGATCAAATGGAACTCAACACAAAGCCCCTGAGGCCCCAGGTCAGTTGGGTCTGCTCATGAAATGGTATAAATGTTCTTCTGCTCATTAACACACAACTGCTACCTTTACTGTGGATCCTACCTCGTGTAGTGCTTAGTGCCCCCTAGTGTCGAAAAATATAAATGCAAAAATAATTATTTTATTATATCAAATATATGAAATATGTCGTACACACTGTGATTACTGATATGAAATCAATAACTATCAATAAAACGGATCAGACACTTCCACTTTATACACACTAAACATTACTAATGACTGATTATAGTAATTTATATATATTATTATTACTATTAATAATAATAATAATAATGATACTTCACTTCAGTGATGTTTGGGTAAACAAAGACGAGTAATTTTATCCACTGGGATCCACACGGGGGCGCTGTGGGGAACTGGTTTTGTTACTTTGATCAGTCCAGTCCTTTTATAAATGAAGTGAGGACACCTTCAGGCCAGAAAAGGAACAAACATCTGGATTCCCCTGATGTGTGATGTGGCCCCACCACACAAACCAAGGGTCCGGTTAACGAAAAACCTCTTAAACTTAATAACATAGCATCTGAGACAGAACCCTGAGGGCCCCCACATGAGAGACCAAGAGAACCCAGCAGCTGATCATGATAGGACAGGAGGAGGGGCATCTGGTCCTCAGATGAGTGACAGGTGTGGTTTATGTGGTTTTGTTGTTAAACCTTGATTAAAATGTACTCACGCATCTCCAGTCCTTTGTCAGTGATGCGGATTTTGCAGCCAGCAGGCTCTGCGGCAGCCATGATGGAGGCCACCACAGACATGATGAGGAGGAGGGACAACAGACAGGAGGTCATCCTGAACATGTCCACCTGACACACGGGACGAAACAGTCACATTAGAAATGAAAGCAGGAACAACATCAGTGTCTCTGGTGTCAGGTTGGTGCAGAGGCTCTGGTCAGTCTGGGTTTGGTTCAGATCTCCACCTCCACTGTGCAGACATCACGTCCAGCCGACTAGAAACAGTCCAACTGTCCACAAAGTGTCCACTTGTCCTGCAGTGTAAGCAGGCCTCTGCAGGTCAAAGGTCACCGTGAACAGTTGGAGTGTTTTTTTCCTTCCTGTGTTTTCACAGCAGCTGAACATTCCGAGGCTGTCGTCCATATAAACAGTTCACGTGAACTACAGTAACCTCTGTTTCACAACACACACACACTCACTCACACACACACACACACACACACACACACACACACACACACACTCACACACTCACACTCTCACACACACGCACAAACAGAGACACAAATGCAATAATCTTCAGGTCTGGAGCCTGTGAAGAGCAGAAGGTCCTCACAGATCCAGACATCCAGGACAACACACACACACTCTTAGTCTCTAATCTGTGTGTTTAATCACAGCTCAGTGACCACAGCCAATCAGCATCCAGCTGCTGAACCCACATCTGGACCTCTGCTAACCGCTAACTGCTAACTGCTAACCTTTCATTAAGAGCCGACTTCTCCAGGGAAGAAGATTTACGGACACGTCAGACTGAGCTCACCGTCCCCACATGGTGGAACAGGACCTAGCTAGCTGGTTAGCATGCTAGCTGGAACAGTAGAGAGAACACGAGAAGGGTCGTCCACTGACCAGAGGGTCAGTAGTTCGATTCCCGGCTCCTCCAGTCTTACCCTGAACCCTGAACCCTGACGACTGAGCGACTACGAGATGTTAGAGAAGTTGCATTTCTCCCGGATAAGATTTATTCGTTATTGGCCACTATAAACACACTCTGATCGCCTCGAGCTTTTATTTTGTTACTTCCTGTTACCAGCATTTGAATTAGCATATTAGTTAAATATTTAGTTTAACATTTAGATTTGGATTAAGATTCTCTGTGTCTGTCTCTCTGTGAAATCTGTCCCATCTGTGTCTGTCACTCTGTGTCTGTCTCTCTGTGTCTGTCCCTCTGTGTCTGTCTCTCTGTGTCTGTCTCTCTGTGTCTGTCTCTCTGTGTCTGTCCCTCTGTGTCTGTCTCTCTGTGTCTGTCTCTCTGTGTCTGTCTCTCTGTGTCTGTCTCTCTGTGTCTGTCTCTGTCCCTCTGTGTCTGTCTCTCTGTGTCTGTCCTCTGTGTCTGTCCCTCTGTGTCTGTCTCTCTGTATCTGTCCCTCTGTGTCTGTCTCTGTCCCTCTGTGTCTGTCCCTCTGTGTCTGTCTCTCTGTGTCTGTCTCTGTCCCTCTGTGTCTGTCCCTCTGTGTCTGTCTCTCTGTGTCTGTCCCTCTGTGTCTGTCTCTCTGTGTCTGTCTCTCTGTGTCTGTCCTCTGTGTCTGTCTCTCTGTGTCTGTCTCTCTGTGTCTGTCTCTGTCCCTCTGTGTCTGTCCCTCTGTGTCTGTCTCTCTGTGTCTGTCTCTGTGTCTGTCTCTGTGTCTGTCTCTGTGTCTGTCCTCTGTGTCTGTCTCTCTGTGTCTGTCTCTCTGTGTCTGTCTCTCTGTGTCTGTCTCTCTGTGTCTGTCTCTGTCTCTGTGTCTGTCTCTGTGTCTGTCTCTGTGTCTGTCCTCTGTGTCTGTCTCTCTGTGTCTGTCTCTCTGTGTCTGTCTCTGTCTCTGTGTCTGTCCTCTGTGTCTGTCTCTGTGTCTGTCCTCTGTGTCTGTCTCTCTGTGTCTGTCTCTCTGTGTCTGTCTCTCTGTGTCTGTCTCTCTGTGTCTGTCCTCTGTGTCTGTCTCTGTCTCTGTGTCTGTCTCTGTGTCTGTCTCTCTGTGTCTGTCTCTGTCTCTGTGTCTGTCTCTGTGTCTGTCTCTGTGTCTGTCTCTGTGTCTGTCTCTCTGTGTCTGTCTCTGTGTCTGTCTCTCTGTGTCTGTCTCTCTGTGTCTGTCTCTGTCTCTGTGTCTGTCTCTGTGTCTGTCTCTCTGTGTCTGTCTCTCTGTGTCTGTCCTCTGTGTCTGTCTCTGTGTCTGTCCCTCTGTGTCTGTCTCTCTGTGTCTGTCTCTCTGTGTCTGTCTCTCTGTGTCTGTCTCTGTTCTGTCTCTCTGTGTCTGTCCTCTGTGTCTGTCCTCTGTGTCTGTCTCTCTGTGTCTGTCTCTGTGTCTGTCCCTCTGTGTCTGTCTCTCTGTGTCTGTCTCTCTGTTCTGTCCTCTGTGTCTGTCTCTCTGTGTCTGTCCTCTGTGTCTGTCTCTCTGTGTCTGTCCCTCTGTGTCTGTCCTCTGTGTCTGTCTCTGTGTCTGTCTCTGTATCTGTCTCTCTGTGTCTGTCTCTCTGTGATCTGTCTCTCTGTGTCTGTCCCTCTGTGTCTGTCCCTCTGTGTCTGTCTCTCTGTGTCTGTCTCTCTGTATCTGTCCCTCTGTGTCTGTCTCTCTGTGTCTGTCTCTCTGTGTCTGTCTCTCTGTGTCTGTCTCTCTGTGTCTGTCCTCTGTGTCTGTCCCTCTGTGTCTGTCACTCTGTGTCTGTCCTCTGTGTCTGTCTCTCTGTATCTGTCCCTCTGTGTCTGTCTCTCTGTATCTGTCTCTCTGTGTCTGTCCCTCTGTGTCTGTCCCTCTGTGTCTGTCTCTCTGTGTCTGTCCCTCTGTCTGTCTCTCTGTGTCTGTCCCTCTGTGTCTGTCCCTCTGTGTCTGTCTCTCTGTGTCTGTCTCTCTGTGTCTGTCTCTCTGTGTCTGTCCTCTGTGTCTGTCTCTCTGTGTCTGTCCCTCTGTGTCTGTCTCTCTGTGTCTGTCCCTCTGTGAATGTCTCTCAGTATAAGAAATGAATTAAACTCACAGATCAGTCGAGTCGAGGACCAGTTCAGACCTGATGCTTCTGTGGTCGATGAGTTCTGTTCCCCTCTCTCACTCTCTCTCTCTCCCTCTCTCACTCTCTCTCTCTGACCCCCCCCCCAGTGGGAGTAGAGTGGGAGTGTGTTTGTGTTCCAGTTCTTCCATCTTTGTGAGGTTTTGTTGACCAGTGTGTGTGTGTTCAGTTTATTTACAGTGGTTATCTCTTCATCTTCATCGTTTTTTATCTCCTCGTTCTGTTTGTGAAAGAATTCCAGGAAAGTGTGTGTGTGTGTGCGTGTGTGTGTGTGCGTGCGTGCGATAGAGAGAGCATGCGTATGTGTGGTCATCATCAGCGTCATCAGATGACGTCACTAAACGTCACTGTTTATAATATAAATGTTTATTTAACGTGTGTATTTGTTTCTAAACTTGTTTCAATAAAGTTAATTTAATGTTTTTTAAACAGGCCGGTGAACCGGAAGCAAACCGCAGTCACTTCCTGTTTCCGTCAACACACGTGTGTATGTGCGGAGGCTAGAGGACTACACGCAACCTGCTGACCTGTTCGAACCCGTTCACTAGCATCCCAGTGACCCGGTACCACGGGGCCGCCATGTTGGAGCAGCTGGGTCTGATCGGGACCCTCCGGGACGAGGACCAGAGTCCGGAGGAACCGGACTCCGAGTCCGACCATGAGGTGAGTGGGTCCGGTCGCACGGCTGAGAGCGTCCCCGGAGAAGGGAGCCGGAGAGGCCGCGGGAGGTGAACCAGACTCCACCTGGGAAACGGTCCCGAAAGGGTTTTAACATGGTACCATACGAACCGGATCAAGAGCTGGAGCGGGATCCAGTTCCAGAAGACTCTTCACACAGTTAGAGTAGAATCTTTAACACACCCGAAGAAGAAAGAGAAACTAAAATATACATATATTTGTTTTTATAGAACATTAATCTGGTTTATTAATATTTGAATGTGTGTCTGTCTGTCCCTCTCTCTCTGTCCCTCTCGCCCTCTGTATGTCTCTCCCTTTGTCTCCCTCTCTCTGTCTCTGTCTCTCTCTCGCTGTCTGTCTGTCTGTCTCTTACTCTCTCTCTCTCTCCGCCTGTCTCTCTCCCTCTCTCTCTGTCTGTCTGTGTGTGTCTGTCTCTTCTTCTCTCTCTGTCTGTCTCTCCCTCTCTCTCTCTCTCTCTGTCTGTCTCTCCCTCTCTCTCTCTCTCTGTCTGTCTCTCCCTCTCTCTCTCGCTCTGTCTGTCTCTCGCTGTCCCTCTCTCTCTGTCTTTCTCTCCCTCTGTCTGTATCTCTCTCTCGCTGTCCCTCTCTCTCTGTCTTTCTCTCTCTCTGTCTGTCTCTCTCTCTCGCTGTCCCTCTCTCTCTGTCTGTCTCTCCCTCTCTCTCTTTCTGTCTGTCTCTCTCTCTCTCTCTCTCTCTGTCTGTCAGGAGGAGCGGATCATCCTGAACAGGAAGAAGAAGTTTGGTGTTTCCGGATCAAAGGACTTTACCAGTACCTTTGATTTTGGCGAGCGAGACCCTGTGAACGCTGACGATGACTGGGTGATGGCTGACGTCATCAAACAGCTGAAGAAGAAGGTTTGTTGATGTGGATCTGATGATGATGATGATGAACACGTTGGGATCTGTAATGTTCTTCATCACCATCGTGGTGTGCTCTTCACCTGGTGATTGTTCCTCCATCCCAGAGGTTCTCAGTCCCACTGGTTAAACCTGTGACTCGTGATGACATCACTGGTCAGATCAGGCAGAAGTAAACTGGGACATTTATAGAACTGATTCATTATTCATGTAAACACAAAGATCTATGTGTTTACATTAAAATCATACATTATATATATATATAAATGTTTCTCTGTCTGTTTAATCTAATAATTATAACTCACTGTGTTGTGAGTGAATCTTCTTTGTTTGATTCTGGATTTTTCTTGTTATATTAATATTGATCTGTTTTCTGTGCAGAGAGTTGTGACGACACTTGATCAGAAAATAGAGAAAATCAGGAAGAAGAGAAAAGCTGAGGTGAGCTCTCCGGTTCTACTTCCTGTTTGGCCTGGACCCACTTCCTGTCAGGCCAGGTTCTCCTTCCTCTCCGGTTCTACTTCCTGTTTGGCCTGGACCCACTTCCTGTCAGGCCAGGTTCTCCTTCCTGTCTGGTTATATTTCCTGTTTGTAAGATGTAGCTTGTTTTGATGTGCAGGAGAAATCAACTCAGGGTGACGCTGAGGAAGGTTCTGCAGTGAAAAACCAGGAGGATGAAGTTCAGGCTGATAAAGATGAAGGTGAAGAGGAAGAGAAGGAGGAGGAGAATGAAGATGATGATGAAGAGGAGGAGGAGAAAGAAGACGACGTAGATGAATTTGACTCGAGTGATGAGGAAGTTCTAACCAAATCAGGTAAGTCTGTGAGTCTTTTATTTTGTAGTTTGACAGGAAGTGGAAACAAAGTTTTCTTCACAGTAGAATCCAGTCAAACTGCAGCTCTTGATCAGAACAACAGTTAATATAAAACTGTGATTTTGATCAATTCTAGATGTATTTCAAAACGTATTTGTGTTCCCCCCCCGTTTCCTGTCAGACACCCTCAGAGAGAAAGAAAAACGTGGGAGGAAGAGGAAGGCTGGAATGGAGGTGAAGATGAAATGCTGATGATGTCACTGGTGGAAGTACCTGGATACCGTGGTAACAGCTGTTTTTGTGTTCAGGCCGCAGAGTCGTACTCTGAAGACGCGTCTCAGTATGATGAGGAGCTGACCTTCGATAACATGAACCTGTCCAGGCCCATCCTGAAGGTAGATCCCTCAGAAGTGATCAATCATCTATGTGCTCAGTTCTCTGTGGAAACCAGTGTCTCCTGAGTCGTCTGCTGGTTTGCCTCTGATAGAAAGTCTTCTACACTGGGTTCCACTGGCTGGTTCTGTGTTTCCAATGCAAGAAGGACCTTCTAGGGCCTCTGGTCTGGTTGTTGGTGAAGTTTGTCTTGGTGTTAGTGACTTCCTGTTGTGTCCCTGCAGGCCATCACAGCTTTGGGCTTCAAGCTGCCGACTCCCATTCAGAAGGCCTGTGTTCCTGTTGGCCTGCTGGGCAGAGACCTCTGTGCCTGCGCTGCTACTGGGACAGGTAGCCTGTTCACACTGGAACCAGTTCATCACACTGGAACCAGTTCACCACACTCAACCACACTGGTACCAGTTCATCACACTGGAACCAGTTCACCACAGTAGAACCAGTTCACCACACCTAACCACACTTGAACCAGTTCATCACACTGGAACCAGTTCACCACACTGGAACCAGTTCACCACAGTAGAACCAGTTCACCACAGTAGAACCAGTTCACCACACTGGAACTAGTTCATCACACTGGAACCAGCTCACCACACTCAACCACACTGGTACCAGTTCATCACACTTGAACCAGTTCATCACACTGGAACCAGTTCACCACACTCAACCACACTGGTACCAGTTCATCACACTTGAACCAGTTCATCACACTGGAACCAGTTCACCACACTGGAACCAGTTCACCACACTCAACCACACTGGTACCAGTTCATCACACTTGAACCAGTTCATCACACTGGAACCAGTTCACCACACTGGAACCAGTTCACCACAGTAGAACCAGTTCACCACAGTAGAACCAGTTCACCACACTGGAACTAGTTCATCACACCGAAACCAGTTCACATCACTGGAACCAGTTCACCGCACTTAAACCAGTTCACCGCACTTGAACCAGTTCATCACACTGGAACCAGCTCACCACACTCAACCACACTGGTACCAGTTCATCACACCGAAACCAGTTCACATCACTGTAACCAGTTCATAACACTGGAACCGTTTCACCACAGTAGAACCAGTTCACCACACCTAACCACACTTGAACCAGTTCATCACACTGGAACCAGTTCACCACACTGAAACTAGTTCATCACACCGAAACCAGTTCACCGCACTGGAACCAGTTCACCGCACTGTAACCAGTTCACCGCACTGGAACCAGTTCGGTGAACTGGAACCAGTTCACGTCACTGGAGCCACATTCATTCAAATGGAATGTTCTGTCCTCAGGGAAGACGGCGGCCTTCATGCTTCCAGTGCTGGAGCGTCTGGTTTACAAGCCGAGGACGTCCCAGGTGACCCGGGTCTTGATTCTGGTTCCGACCAGGGAGCTGGGAATCCAGGTTCACTCCGTGGCTCGTCAGCTGGCCCAGTTCACCTCCATCACCACCTGCCTGGCTGTTGGTAGGAAACGAGTCTGACGTGTTACTGGTTCTGCCTCTGGACTGGGCTGACTGGTCTGGGTTTTGTCTGCAGGTGGTTTGGACCTGAAGTCTCAGGAGGTGGCGTTGAGGGCGGGGCCTGACGTCCTGATCGCCACGCCCGGTCGGCTGATCGATCACCTGCACAACACGCCGAGCTTCGAGCTGTCTCACATCGAGATCCTGATCCTGGACGAGGCTGACAGGTAAACACTGACCCGTCCCCCCCGGCTCCCCCGTCCCCCCCGGCCTCCGGCCTCATGCTCACCTGCTTGACTGTGATCCTTCAGGATGCTGGACGAGTACTTCGAGGAGCAGATGAAGGAGGTCATCAGGTTGTGTTCCTACAACCGACAGACCATGTTGTTCTCTGCCACCATGACGGACGAGGTACGCACTCACACCTCAGTCATGTGACCTGGGCCCCCAGCTGTGTGTGTCATGTGACCCTCATCCCCAGTTGCATCACTGTTTGTCATGTGACCCTCGTTCCAGGTGAAAGACCTGGCAGCGGTTTCGTTGAAGGAGCCAATCAGGATCTTTGTTAACAGCAACACTGACGTGGCCCCGTTCCTACGACAAGAGTTCGTCAGAATCCGACCGAACAGAGAGGGCGACCGAGAGGCCGTGGTGTCCGGTAGGTACTCCATCTGCAGTACTACTCGTAGAACTGCAGTGTCACTGAATTACTACTCGTAGAACTGCAGTGTCACTGAAGTACTACTCGTAGAACTGCAGTGTCTCTGAAGTACTACTCATAGAACTGCAGTGTCTCTGAAATACGACTCATAGAACTGCAGTGTCTCTGAAGTACTACTCATAGAACTGCAGTGTCACTGAAGTACTACTCGTAGAACTGCAGTGTCTCTGAAGTACTACTCATAGAACTGCATTGTCTCTGAAATACTACTCTTGGAACTGCAGTGTCTCTGAAGTACTACTCATAGAACTGCAGTGTCTCTGAAATACGACTCATAGAACTGCAGTGTCTCTGAAGTACTACTCATAGAACTGCAGTGTCTCTGAAATACTACTCATAGAACTGCAGTGTCTCTGAAGTACTACTCATAGAACTGCAGTGTCACTGAAGTACTACTCATAGAACTGCAGTGTCACTGAAGTACTACTCATAGAACTTCAGTGTCTCTGCAGTACTGCTCGTAGAACTACTGTGTCATTGAAGTACGACTCGTGGAACTGCAGTGTCTCTGAAGTACTACTCGTAGAAATGCAGTGTCACCGAAGTACTACTCGTAGAAATGCAGTGTCACCGAAGTACTACTCATCCAACTGCAGTGTCACCGAAGTACTACTCCTAGAACTGCAGTGTCACTGAAGTACCACTCATGGAACTGCAGTGTCACTGAAGTACTACTCGTAGAACTGCAGTGTCACCGAAGTACTACTCGTAGAACTGCAGTGTCACCGAAGTACTACTCATACAACTGCAGTGTCACCGAAGTACTACTCCTAGAACTGCAGTGTCACTGAAGTACCACTCATGGAACTGCAGTGTCACTGAAGTACTACTCGTAGAACTGCAGTGTCACCGAAGTACTACTCGTAGAACTGCAGTGTCACCGAAGTACTACTCGTAGAACTGCAGTGTCACTGAAGTACCACTCATGGAACTGCAGTGTCACTGAAGTACCACTCATGGAACTGCAGTGTCTCTGAAATACGACTCGTAGAACTGCAGTGTCTCTGCTGCAGTACTACTCGTGGAACTGCAGTGTCTCTGAAGTACTACTCGTAGAACTGCAGTGTCTCTGAAGTACTACTCGTAGAACTGCAGTGTCTCTGAAGTACTACTCGTAGAAACTGCAGTGTCTCTGAAGTACTACTCGTGGAACTGCAGTGTCTCTGCAGTACTACTCGTAGAACTGCAGT
Source organism: Pseudopleuronectes americanus (assembly GCA_038501795.1). Classification (NCBI taxonomy): domain Eukaryota; kingdom Metazoa; phylum Chordata; class Actinopteri; order Pleuronectiformes; family Pleuronectidae; genus Pseudopleuronectes; species Pseudopleuronectes americanus. The sequence continues at coordinate 336,610 of JBAMIH010000032.1, read as the reverse complement.
GTCTCTGCAGTACTACTTGTAGAACTGCTCTCCTGATGACACCTGTTTGTTGTGTAGCTCTTCTGACTCGGGACGTTCCAGGACCACGTGATGGTTTTCACTCAGACCAGGAAACAGGCTCATAGACTTCATATCCTGCTGGGTCTGATGGGACTGAATGTCGGAGAGCTGCATGGAGAACTGAGCCAGAGCCAGAGGCTGGAGAACCTCAGGTACACACACACACACACACACACACACTACCTAGAGCCTCTGTTCCATGTATTTACCCTCTTGGTTCTTGTTCTCAGGCGTTTTAAAGATGAACAGATCGACATCTTGGTGGCGACAGATGTTGCAGCCAGAGGTTTGGACATCAGTGGAGTGAAGACGGTGAGAGTCATGTCTCCTAACAGTTACTACAGGAGAACCAAGAAGGTTCTTCTGAGGAACCAGTACGTTCTTGTAGAATCTCTACAGGGTTCTTACAGAATATCAGATGTGTTATCAGGTCACCAGGTAACTTCAGTTATTACTGACTTACCTGTCGCTGTCACTCGCTAGTTACCATGGTGATTTACCTGTCTCTGTAGTTTAATGTGTTAACTGTTACCATGTGTTTCCATTGCTTTTAACAGACATCTGCTTTTATTAAAACTGATTCTGAACATATCACATCTCTCTCTCTCCTGTCTGACTCTACCTGTCTGTCTCGACCTGTCTCTCTCTCCTGTCTGTCTCTACCTGTCTGTCTCGACCTGTCTCTCTCTCCTGTCTGTCTCTCAGGTGATAAACTTCACCATGCCGTCCACCGTCAAACATTACGTCCACCGTGTTGGTCGAACGGCGAGAGCCGGCCCGCTCTGGACGCTCCGTGTCTCTGGTCGGAGAGTCTGAGAGGAAGATGTTGAAGGAAGTGGTGAAGTCAGCCAAGAACATCGTGAAAGCTCGAGTCCCTGCCACCAGGTACGCTCACATGAGACAGATCAGAGAACTGCAGTGTGTCCAGGAAGTAGACAGAGCCGGTTGTTAGCTCCGGAAGCTAACAGGAGTGAAACTGATTCTCAGGTGAGTGTGACTCACCTTCTCTCCCCCTCTCTGCCTGTCTCTTGCCCAGAGGTGATCCTGAAGTTCAGAGATTTGATCTCGAAAATCGAAAAAGACGTTGGTGCTGTGATGAGGCTGGAGAGAGAAGAGAGAGAGCTGGCGTCATCTGAGGCCAAGGTTACACCTGAACACACACCTAAACACACACCTGACCTCACCTGAACACCCAGACCTCACCTGACCTCACCTGACCACACATGACCTACCTGACACACCTGACCCACCTGACTCACCTCCCACTGACCCACTGACCTCACCCTCATGACCTCACCTGACCTCACCTGACACACACACTGACCTCACCTGACCACACCTGACCACACCTGACCTCACCTGACCTCACCTGAACCACACCTGACCACACCAGACCTACTGACCTCACCTGACCACACCTGACCTCACCTGACCTCACCTGACACCGACACACCTGAAACACACCTGACCTCACCTGCACCTCACACACTGACACACACCTGACACTCACCTGACCACACCTGACACACACCTGACCTCACCTGCCTACCTACACCTGACCTCACCTGACCTCACCTGAACACCACCTGACCACACCTGACCCACCTGAACACCACCTGACCTCACCTGACCTCACCTGACCACACCTGACCTCCACTGACCTCACACCTGACACTCACCTGACCTCCACCTGACCTCCACCTGACCTCATCTGACCCACTGACCCACCTGACCTCCACTGACTCCACCTGACCTCCACCTGACCTCACCTGACCTCACCTGACCTCACACCTGACACTCACCTGACCTCACCTGACCTCCACCTGACACACACCTGAACCTCCACCTGACCTCACCTGACCCACCTGACACACACTGACCTCCACTGACCTCACCTGACCCACCTGACCTCCACTGACCTCACCTGACCTCCACCTGACCTCCACTGAACACCACCTGAACACCACCTGACCTCCACCTGACCTCCACCTGACCTCCACCTGAACCTCACACCTGACCTCACCTGACCACACCTGAACACCACCTGACCTCACCTGACCTCCACCTGACCTCACTGACCTCACCTGAACCACACCTGACCACACTGAACACACACCTGAACACACACCTGAACACACACCTGACCACTACCACACCTGACTACTGAACACACCTGACCACACCAACCTCACCTGACCTACCTGAACACCTGAACACTGACCACACCTGAACACACACCTGAACACACACCTGAACACACACCTGAAACACACACCTGACTCACCTGACACACACGACTCACCTGAACACACACCTGAAAAAGACCCTGAACACACACCTGACCACACCTGAACACACACCTGAACACACACCTGAACACACACCTGAACACACCACCTGAACACACACCTGAACACACACCTGAACACACACCTGACCTCACCTGACCTCAGTCTAACGAACTGGCCATGACCTCCCTCTGACCCAATCACAGAGCTTCTCCTTCTCTCTCTGACTGTAGCAGCCTCTTTAGCACATTTTAAAAGTTCTTTCTCTTGATTGATGGTTTCTCTCGTAGAGGCAGTGGAGGTGAACCAGACATTTCTCTGTTTGTTCTGAGAGGGTTTAACATGTTACTAAACAAACCACATTCCAGATCTGGATGAAAATCCACCGATAGATAAAGTTCAAATAGATTCTTCAGACATTTAAAGTAAAATCTTTAACAGACATGAAGAAACAACAGAAACTAAAATCTAAGTATTAGTTTTTATAGAACATTAACATGTGGTTTATTAATTATACTGTGTGGTTGTCTGTCTCTCTCTCTACCTGTCTCTGTCTGTGTGTGTGTGTGTGTGTCTCTGTGTGTGTGTCTCTGTGTGTGTGTAGTTGAGTGTGGCTCAGAAACGTCTCGATGGCTCCGCCTCTGACAGTCAATCACAGAGAGTTTGGTTTCAAACTCAACAAGAGAGAAAACAGAGTCGCGGTGAGTGGTAGTAGTATTACTACAGTACTACTTTAGTACTACACTGTAGTACTGTGTTTAGTATTTATACTGTTGTCGTTTTCAGTGTCTAAAGCTCTGCAGGAGTTCGACATCGCTCTCAGAGGAAAAAAGAAGAGACAGAAGTTTCTGAAAGAGGGAAAAAAGAAAGACCTGACGGTAATAATTTAATAACTATTATAATCCACAATAATAATGAAATGAATTGTTGACGTGTCCTCGTGTCTTATCTTTAACGTGTCCTTGTGTCTCATTATCTTTAACGTGTCCTCGTGTCTCATTATCTTAACGTGTCCTCGTGTCTCATTATCTTAACGTGTCCTCGTGTCTCATTATCTTAACGTGTCCTCGTGTCTCATTATCTTAACGTGTCCTCGTGTCTCATTATCTTAACGTGTCCTCGTGTCTCATTATCTTAACGTGTCCTCGTGTCTCATTATCTTAACGTGTCCTCGTGTCTCATTATCTTAACGTGTCCTCGTGTCTCATTATCTTAACGTGTCTCGTGTCTATTATCTTAACGTGTCCTGTGCCTCATTATCTTAACGTGTCCTCGTGTCTCATTATCTTTAACGTGTCTCATCACGTGCTGTGTCTCATTATCTTAACGTGTCTCGTGTCTCATTATCTTAACGTGTCCTCGTGTCTCATTATCTTAACGTGTCCTCGTTGTCTCATTATCTTAACGTGTCCTCGTGTCTCATTATCTTAACGTGTCCTCGTGTCTCATTATCTTAACGTGTCCTCGTGTCTCATTATCTTAACGTGTCTCATTTATCTTAACGTGTCCTCGTGTCTCATTATCTTAACGTGTCCTCGTGTCTCATTATCTTAACGTGTCCTCGTGTCTCATTATCTTAACGTGTCCTGTGTCTCATTTTTTAACGTGTCCGTGTCTCATTATCTTAACGTGTCCTCGTGTCTCTTTATCTTTAACGTGTCCTCGTGTCTCATTATCTTAACGTGTCCTCGTGTCTCTTTATCTTAACGTGTCCTTGTGTCTCATTATCTTTAACGTGTCCTCGTGTCTCATTATCTTAACGTGTCCTCGTGTCTCATTATCTTAACGTGTCCTCGTGTCTCATTATCTTAACGTGTCCTCGTGTCTCATTATCTTAACGTGTCCTTATCTTACGTGTCCTTGTCTCATTATCTTAACGTGTCCTCGTGTCCTCAGTCGTTTCATATCTTAACGTGTCCTCGTGTCTCATTATCTTAACGTGTCCTCGTGTCTCTCAGCCTGAGGAGCGCACTCAGTTCGAGATTTTAAAAGCTCAGATGTTCGCTGAGCGGGCGGCCAAGAGAGAGAGACGACCAAAGAGAGCCAGAGCGATGGCAGAAGATGAGCCGCAGATCAAAGGTCAAAAAAGAGAAAACACAAATATTGATACTGATAAATATATAAACATATAATGATAAATATATAAAACGTATCAACATCTTCCTTTTTGAGCAGCCAATCCGAAACCTGGTAAAAAAGGAGGAAGGAAGTCGGCCTTTGATAAAGAACTGACCAACACGAGTGGAAAGAATCTGAAACACTACAGAGCTGGGTGAGACTGTCTGTGCCTGTCTGTACTGTTGTCTGTAGCTGTCTAGACTCTACCTTTCGGTCTGTACTCTGTCTAACTGTCTGTACCTGTCTACAGACCGTCCTTTGAGGACAGGAAGCGGTTGGGCATGAACAAGAAGAGTCCTGGTGGCTCCAGGTGAGTTTCACGTCGTCTCTGTCAAAGTGTCTCACTAATTCATCACATTTTCCCATAATGCACTGTGAAGAGCTTACAACCAATGAGCACTACCTGATCAATACATCCCATAATGCACTAGGCTCCCATTAAGTGTAAAGTAAACATTTGATTGTAAGATTTCCCGCCGGCTGACGTTTACATGATGGAAATGAACTTTATTAACTTCCAGTGACGCTCTGTTCCCTCCATCAGATACAAGAAGAAGAAGTGACAGACAAGATGGCCGCCGTCACCGTGCAAATCGTTTCCTGTTTATTAAAGAACCTTCAATAAAGTTGCAGTCGTTAAAGTAGAACCACTGACTTGGTGATGTTTGTCGTCATGACAACATCATCAGATCATGTAATTACGTCAAACGAGTTGTTAAAGGAAAAGTGTTACTTTTAAAATGTTTTGTTATTAAATGACGCACAGACGTCTTTATAAAGAATGAATGAAGGTTTTTTTGTGGTTAGTATTGTTTTTCAAACTGACGACATTTTAACAAACAAATAGTTTTCATATTAACTGATCGTAGTCAATCATTAAAACAACTTGAGATAATATCGTGACGTTTGAACATTAAACCAGAAAATAAAATAAATGGGGTATTTTTCTGTAAAAACTAGAAAAGTGTCTTTTCTTTAACGGTAGTGATGAAATGTTTCCATGGAAACGGTAAATAAAGCGTTCTACATTCATATTAATGAGCATAAAGCAGGTCAGTGAAAAGTGAGTCACTTCTATCAGCCAATCAGAGGAGAGCTGCTGTTTCAGGGGATAGATTAATTACACCTGTAGCGCCCCCCTCAGGACAAATTGTTTCCACTCTTCACCCCGAGCGCAGAAAGTTAAATACACTAGAATTTTATTTTGGTAAGCTTATCTTATCAGCTTCCTGCAAGCGACTGCACACACTGACTGCCCCCTGCTGGACAGATCCAATTAGAGTATTATATAAACGTTCCTGTTGAGATTAACGATAATAAAACAATGAAAAGTTTGATGGTTACATTGTTTATATTCCTGTTTTGTTATGACATGACTCGTGTTGTTCACAAACTTCATCATTTAAAGCCCTCCCCCTGACAGCGTAGAACCGTGAGCAGAGATCGAGGTTCACGATGTGAAGCTTCATCAGCCTCAGTCCGTTACAAAGCAAGATGTCACAGTGACGAGAACGTTTCTATGAATCTTTGAGTCAGTGACTGAATTCAAAAGAAAAAGGAAAAAATCACTGAACCTGTTTGAGCTCTTTTAAACTGGAAGTCAACAACAGTCTGTTGTCATGGTGACGTGTCAGATATTGTTCACTTCCAGTGTAGACATTTTAAAATTGATCATAATCTTCTAATCATAGTTAATCTGTCACAGCAGTGAACCAATCAGTGAAAGAAAAATCACTTTCTGAACAAATGAAAACACGGACGTCTTCTTTTCCCATGATGCTTCACTCTCAGCTGGTGTTAATGTCTCTGACGTTTCATTTCACATTCTCGAGGCTCTTTAGTTTTCTGCTGGTTCAGCTTCAGTTCCACCTGGTTCCGGTCTAGGCCTGGTCTAGGCCTGGTCTAGGCCTGGTCCGAGTGTGGTGAGGGGGCACAGAGCTCAGAGTCGGAGTCTGACTCGCCCTCAGCAATGTAGGGGCGGAGGGCGGGGCAGAGGGCGGGGCCTCCACCTCCTCGCCGCTCCTGGTTGGAGGAGTAGAAGCTGTTGTTGAGGAAGTCCAGGTTCTCTCTGGACTGAGAGATGGAGAACCCACTGAAGGAACGTTCCAGCTCCTCGTGGTCCACGGACGGGATGGAGACGGACGCATCACTTTCCAGCTTCACCTCCCCCCCTCCCCCCTCGGTCCCATTGGTCCCCTCCCCTCCCCTCTCTGCCCCCCCTCGCTCTCCCGTGCTTTGCCGGTTGGACCGCTTCCCTCCATGTCTCTCTCCGGCCGGAGGAGGTGGGAGTCGAACCAGTGACCCGCCTCCCACCGGACTTGGTGTGTTGCCGTGGCTACGCTGATGAGGGGGTGGGGCATGTTGAGGGAGGTGCGAGCTGATTGGCTGCCAGGAGGTGGAGGGAGGGCATGTGGGGGTTTTGTAGTTTCTGTGACCCGTGGAGCTGCTGGAGCGAACCATCTTGGTCACATGACGAGTCTTCTCCACTTGGTCGCTAGGCAGCACCCTGCACAACACGTAAACAACATGTGAACAACATGTGATTCTGGTTCTGGTCCGACACTGGTCTGATGTGGTCTTCAGAAACCAGGGACACTTACTGCAGGGTCTTGGGGACAGACTGGCTCTTCTCCAGCTGATCCACTGGACTGTGGTAGGGCGGAGCTGGGTCTGGCTCCTTGGATCCAAAGTAGGCGTCGGTCTCAGCCTGAGGGATTCCCATTCGCTGGATGTAGATGTTCACCAGGAAGTCCAACTTTCTCTCCATGGACAGCACCTGTGGGTCACATGAGCGGCAGAGGACCAATCACATTCAAAGCTGAAGCTGCATCAGTAAACCAGCTCAACACACTGGTTGTTAATGGTTACCTGCTTCTCCACCTTCCCCAGCCGCCCCATCATGCTTGGATCCTCAGGAAGCTCCTCATTGGCTGCTTTGGGACGGTCTTTGTCTGCAGTTGGTGTTCCTCTGCCAACAATCTGATCCACTCTGCCAATCAGGACACAGAGCAGGTCAGGACCTGTGACACTACAACAGGAAACAGAACCTGGAGCTGGAGGTCCGAGTCTTACCTGGACTGGAGGTTCTTGATGCGGGCCAGCATGTCCAGGTGACCGGCTGAATACTGCTCGATCACATCCATGACGTCATATGGACGAAGACTCTCCTTAAACTTCCTCTTCGACACCATGAAACGCATGATGCTGCGACAGAGGAAACAGGAAAGTCAGCTGTGGCCACGGAGGACCCCTGCTGGCGGTCCAGTAGGTCTAACTGGTCTCTGTAGACTACATTCACCTCATAGACCTACAGAGTCCTCTCAAACGGACTTGTGTGTACGTCCAACACGGAGAGGACCCACAACATGTTAAAGGTGAACTGTACTTTAGTTCATAGAAATACTCGTCTATGAAACATGAAGAAACTCTTCAGCTGAACATGTTCCAAACATGTTTAAAGAGATAAACAACACTTGGGCCTAAACACCTCAGAGATTATGTAGCTTCAACAGGAAACTAGTAATAAGCAGATGTGATAAATCAAGATAAACCAGTTCAGTGTTGTGACTGTTTTCAAACTTCCTCTCATTTCATCACTACAAAATGTTCTGGTTCTGATCCAAAGTTCTCAAGTTAGAGTCACATGTTTTATGAATTCTTCTTCACGGCTGAAGATGAAACTCAACAACAAACACACATTTGTTCTTTTCTTCATCTGATGAACTGAGAGTTTGTTGGTCTTTAGTTTGGATCCACTTCCTGAACTGATCCAGAATCTGCTTCAGACTAAAGAGCTGACACTGTCCATCAGAGAGAACCACACAGATCAGATCAGCAACAGGAGACGAGCTGTGGACTCCGACACCAACAGGGTAGAAGAAGAGATGTCTGACCAAACAACGGGACAGAGGAGCAACACAACACAAAACAATGAACCTAACTCAGACTCACTCTTACCCAGCAGCTGATGGTGACCTTTGACCCTGGGTGAGCACAAACCAATAAAAAAACGTAAAGAATAATGTGAATACAAATGATTCAGTGCAGAATAAAAGCAAATAAAGGTGAGAGAAGCGATGATGAATGATGAGCAGAGAAACTGATCAAATATGTGATTTTCCGAATCAAATAAAAACTCGTACCAGATGCCTCTGATGGCGACCTTTAACCCCCGGGTCAGATCCTGGGGCACAAACTCACAGTGGCAGCTCTTGTTGTCGTCAGCCATGTCTTCTCCTGGCAGGCTGGCGTCTGAAACCAACAACATCATCAGTGTCACCCAGCGCCCCCTAGCTGAAGCTGGTGGACCAACATGGTGTAACAGCAACAGGACCAGGAACATGTTCGTCCACGTTCCAGAACCACGCGACCCCTGACCCACGTCCTCTGACCCCTGACCTTCTGGACAGAACAACCCTGATACTGGACAACAGTAGCTCTGTTTGGGGTGTGTTTGTGTGTGTGTGTGTGTGTGTGTGTGTGTGTGTGTGTGGTGTGTGTGTGGGGGGCTGACCTGGGGAGCTCTTCTGTCTGAACTCTTCATCCTGCATCTCAATGAGCACTACAGGAGGAGACAGAGGACACAAGTCTTCATCAGCTCCTCACGTGTTCATTTAAAGAAACAGTCCAACATCCTCAGTTTCA
>JBAMIH010000032.1:217500-322500 GCA_038501795.1 Pseudopleuronectes americanus | reverse complement strand
TGCAGCCGGAGCAGGAAGGAACCCCTCCACCACACAGACTTTCAAAGTAAAAGCACATAAATATGTTTGCTGCATCATTGGTTTTAATGTGGAGCTTCTGCTCTGAACATGTTCTAAATGAAGTGATGATGTCACCGGTCACATGTCGTCCCTGCAGATAGAAACAAGGGTCAGTTCACCTGGATGAGTCCGGCTGCTGGGTTGCGTCTCTTCTCAAAGTGTTTCTGTCGGTGCTGCTCCTGGACCTTCAGAGCAAAACCAGAACCCAGGATCCCCTGAGGACACACATATGAACCCAGACCAGGTGAGTGGAGACCAGGGGGACGCTCACCTCAGGTGAACTCAGGGAATCATGTGACTCACAGCGGGCAGAGCAAAGAAAGAGACTCCGATCAGAGTGAAGGTCGCAGCCAGGAGACGTCCATTCCAGGTGATGGGGAACTTATCTCCATAACCGATGGTGGTCAGTGTGATCTGACAGAGACAGAACAATCAGGACGTCAGCACTCATGTCGAGGTCCAACCTGAGATGTCACAGTAACATGGCCGTGTGTGTGAGTGTGTCTCAGTCTCACCAGTCCCCACCAGAGGGCGTCGGCATACGTCTCAAACTGTTCGTTATCTTCTTTCTCTGCCAAATAAACGAGGAAACTGGCCAGGATGAGACACAGGAAGCCGATGTACCAGGCTGTGATCAGCTCCTGTAGGGGGCGACAAAGAGACATCAGGAGCAGAACCAGAGAGAGAGACAGAGAAGTTATCCAGTTGACCTTTGAGAAGAGAGAGAGAGAGAAGTTACCCAGTTGACCTATGAGAAGAGAGAGAGAGAGAAGTTACCCAGTTGACCTATGAGAAGAGAGAGAGACAGAGAAGTTACCCAGTTGACCTATGAGAAGAGAGAGAGACAGAGAAGTTACCCAGTTGACCTATGAGAAGAGAGAGAGAGAGAAGTTACCCAGTTGACCTATGAGAAGAGAGAGAGACAGAGAAGTTACCCAGTTGACCTATGAGAAGAGAGAGAGACAGAGAAGTTACCCAGTTGACCTATGAGAAGAGAGAGAGAGAGAGAAGTTACCCAGTTGACCTATGAGAAGAGAGAGAGAGAGAAGTTACCCAGTTGACCTATGAGAAGAGAGAGAGAGAGAAGTTACCCAGTTGACCTATGAGAAGAGAGAGACAGAGAAGTTACCCAGTTGACCTATGAGAAGAGAGAGAGAGAGAAGTTACCCAGTTGACCTATGAGAAGAGAGAGAGAGAAGTTACCCAGTTGACCTATGAGAAGAGAGAGAGACAGAGAAGTTACCCAGTTGACCTTTGAGAAGAGAGAGAGACAGAGAAGTTACCCAGTTGACCTATGAGAAGAGAGAGAGAGAGAAGTTACCCAGTTGACCTATGAGAAGAGAGAGACAGTAGAGGACACCATCATTCTGCTCCACCTTGTCAACGTCTATGAATCCATTCCACACAAACTGGTGGCAACAGCCCTGAGGAGAGGACATTTTCCAGGGAGGACTGAGGACCACTACAACCAGTCTGAGATGCACCGTTGGAACCACAACATCTGACCGGCCTCGGCTACACAAAGGCTTCCTCCCTGGTTGCACCATATCAGGAGCCCAGATTCCATCAGGGACCGAGAGGCCGGGGAGGAGCCTGGGGACCTCGACGTCCCCTTTAGAGACACTGCAGAGTCCAACGTGGACAGAGGAGCATGGCCATCAGCAGCAGATGACTCAGCACTTTCAGGAGAGCTCAAGGCAATGATTTAGCAGCATGGAATCCTCTGAAGAACAAGGCTTCCTGCAGCTTCTCTACTTATGAATGAGGAGACAAGGACCAAAGTGGAAGGCTGAGAGAAATATCAGCTGGTTCCTCTGGTGGTGGCTGGGCCGGCTGGAGAGCTGAAGGTGTACCGCCCTTTAGGGGCACAACAAGAATCCAGTACCCAGGCAGTACCCACTGTGCCTGGCAAGAGGTTCCCTGGAGCACATCATGAGCTGCTGCTCGAAAGCCTTGGGAGGAGGAAGGTAAAGGTGGCACCATGACCAGGGCTGAAGAAGGGCAGGAGAGACACTGCTGATGGAGCTCAGGTTCTCTACTACTGGACTCCAACTTCCACAGTGTGATCACAGGAAGGTTAAATATCCTGGGATTCTCATAGAATGCAGATAGAGGTGTGTGTGTCCATGGAGTTGGGCTGCAGAGAAGACATGGAGGTGGATCAAGAAGGTGATCCGTGAGGTGGAACTCAACCTGGACCTGAACCGGGGAGCGATCACCTCCGGCTCGATGGTGACCGGAGAACTACAACATCCTGTGACTGCGTTCATCACGTGACATCACAGACACAAGGAAAAGATTGAAATCATACACACACAAATATGAGAACATACACAAACACACATCTTTATACAAACTGGGAGTGAAACACTGGGGAGGGGAGGATCAAAACACACGCACACACACACACACACACACACACACCTTGCTGTGGGCGTACACCACTGATCCGAGCAGTTTCCAGGTTCCTCCTCGTCGGTCCATTCGGATCATCCTCAGGATCTGAAGGAACCGAAGAGAACGAATTGCTGAGGTGGCGAAGACGTTCCCCTGCGTCCCCGCCGCCAGGACGGAGATGGACGCTATCAACACCATAACGTCTGGGGGACAGACAGGTCAGAGAGAGAGAGGTGAGTCCTACTGTCCTCTGGTGAACGTGTCTTTATCGTGGTCAGACTCACCGATGACACAAAAGGGTTTCCTGGCGAACTTGAGTCGTCCTCTCCATCCTCTGAACCGACAACAACAACCTGCAGCCCAGATCCTCACCATGTACTCCACCCCGAACACCACGATGGTCACCACCTCCTGTGACAGGACCACAACAACACACCCATCAAGCAGCTGATGGATTTCTGTTTGGATGGTTTCCTGGTGAATTAGCTGGAGCACTGACTCAGAGAGAGACCGACCTCTGACCTCAGATCAGATAAAAGTGTTTTTACCAGGATGTAGAGAGCGTCCTCTGAACTCTTCTCGTACTCTTTGATGGTGGAGAACACAGACAGAACCAGACAGGAGAACACCAGCAGGAACCTGGAGACAAAACAGACATCTGTGTTTCCAGGGGACGATTCAAACTGTGGCACCTGATCTCAGGTCGGTTTCCAGAGGAAAGACGGATGTGAGGACAGGTGAGGACAGGTGTATGAAGAGATTGAGGACAGGTGTGAGGACAGACGTGAGGACAAGAAGAAGAACAGATGTGAGGACAGGCATGAGGACAGCTGAGGACAGGTGAGGACAGGTATGAGGACAGTTGTGAGGACAGTTGTGAGGACAGGCATGGGACGCTGAGGACAGATGTGAGGACAGGCATGAGGACAGCTGAGGACAGATGTGACGAGGACAGTTGAGACGTTGTGAGGACAGATGTGAGGACAGGCATGAGGACAGCTGAGGACAGGTATTTACACGTAGGCGTGGTAGATGAAGGCCCAGCCTCGAGGCCTCTCCAGGACGTTGTACAGGAAGTTCTGCAGTCGTCTGTAGAGAGCATTTCGTTTCGGAGGTTTCTTTCCCCCGGAGACGCTGCGCTGCCGCCGAGGTCCGTCCTCTGCACCTGGACAGAGACAGACATCAGACTTTAATCCACCAGAAGCCCCCCCCGCCCCAGAGGGAGAGGCTTCCTTGTGGTATCTGTGGGGCGTCTAATGTAGTTAATACTGTAGCCTGTAAACAAAGATGGATCGAACGTCTCCAAACGCTGCCCTCTACTGGTGATCACATTGTTTACAGTCAGTCTGTGGAGTCGTGGAGGTAAACGTTGTATCCAGGTCCCGCCCCCCCACACACTCTGCCAATCACAGGAGTCAGTATCAGCTGTCAATCATCACGTCTCAGCCTGTTTTCATTTCATCAAATAACTGATTCAAACCAAACTGATCAGAGAGAAGAACTGAAACCACAGAAACATCTACTTTGACTCTTCAGTTTGGTTCAGATCCAATCTGCTAACATGGAGGAGGACTATGACCTGTACTGCAGCCAGCCACCAGGGGGCGGTCATGAGTATTTGACCTCACTTTTAGGAGCCGTGTCGTCCATCGGTTTTAACTTCATATCTGCTGGGAGGGGCTTATTAATGTAAATGTAATCTTTAATTTCTGATACAACATGTAACCAACAACACACAGACACAGGAACACGCACACACATACACAGAGACAAACACACGCACACACACACACACACACACACACACACACACACACCTGATATGAGCAGGGCTCCGTCTCGGGACTCGCTGCCTCCGGCCTCCAGACCCACGAAGCCGACCTTCAGCCTCTTCGGGTCGCTCTGCGCTGCGGGGAACATGTCTCCGTTCCGGGGTTTGTGCTCCATGACCGAGAGTCCGGCCGCTCACAGAGCACCGGGGGCCCGTCAGGCGGGAGGAAGCATCGCTGCGGAGGAGGAGGAAGAGGAGGAGGAGGAGGAGAGGAGGTGGAGGATAAGAGAAGAAGGAGGAGAGGAGGAGGATGAGAGAAGAGGAGGAGGAAGAGGAGGAGGATGGAGAGAAGAGGAGGAGGAAGAGCAGACACGGATCCGCCTGATCAGCAGCTTCTCTCATCGACTTCCCGCACAAAAAGGAAATAGAATGACGTCACTGACAGGTTTATTGATGACAGATCAAAAAAAGAAAGACACCGATCAGCTGACCGGTGTCACCATGGCAACTGCACAATTTGAAGTCGGTAACCATGGCAGCCAGAGAGCGAGAGATGGAGTTCAACATGAGGAGAGGAAGAGTAGGAGGAGAGGAGGAGTGAGGGAGGAGAGAGGGAGGAGAGAGGGAGGAGAGGAGTAGTGATGGAGAGAGGGAGGAGGAAAGAGGGAGGAGAGAGGGAGGAGGAGAGGAAGAGGAGGAGAGGAAGAGGAGGAGGAGAGGAGGGAGGGAGGAGGAGAGGAGTAGCGAGGGAGGAGAGGAGGAGGAGGATGAGGACGAGGAGGAGGAGAGAGGGAGGGGACGGGAGGAGAGAGGAGAGGAGGAGGAAAAGGAGGAGATGAAGATGAGAGGTAGAAGGGTAGCAGAGGAGGAGAGAGGGAGGAGAGGAAGAGGAAGATGAGAGGGGGACGAGTGGAAGAGGAGGAGGAGAGGAAGAGGAGGAGAGAAAGAGAGGGGGACAAGAGGAAGAGGAGGAGGAGAGGAAGAGGAGGAGAGAAAGAGAGGGGGACAAGAGGAAGAGGAGGACTAAAGAAAGAGGGGGAGGAGAGGGGAGGAGGAGGACTAGAGGAGAGGAAGATGAATAATTTGATTCTTTTGTGGATGTTTTCCCTGTCACAGGCATCGTTTACATTGTTTACTTTTAGTTTTTTATAAATTTTTTTCAGATTCATTCCACATTAATAAATCTTCACAAACAGAAGGAACATTAAACTCCCTCCTTTTGTCCCAGAGAAGATTCCTACAAAGACACAACAGAGGGGAAATAACATCACAATCCAAAGTGAATCACTTTCCCTCTTCACATGACACAGAAGCACACGTATGATGAGGATCCTGAAGATGAAAGGACGTCAGTGGGATGACATCATCAGCGTTCCATTGGTCCTGGTTCTGATTCTAATGATGTCATCAGTCCTCAGGCCCAGAACACGAACTTTCCAGATGAACCTGAGTTCCTCCAGGTTCACACAACTTGGTTTCCTCCTGAGTTTTGAAGATGTGGATATTTCAGCACTTGGTGTAAACATCACGTCTCTGAAGCTGTAGCTTTATATTTTAAACCAGTGTCCAGTCGTCTGCCACTCGGTTCTTCACTGATTTGAACACGAAGCTTCGAGAACTTTGACTTGGGAGAACGTCTCAAATTTAATTAATTTCTGAAGTGAGGAATTTTGGGAGGTTACATTTCTCAGAGTTTACCGAAGCTGCAGAATGAAGTCAGAGATCTGATCTCAGGTCAGATCAGACTCGGGACTTGATGAAGTTGTGTATTTGTCGTCATCGTGTTTCGTGTTGTGATGAAATCTGAGCGTCTGATCGAAGCTCGTTTTCAACTCGTTTGAATCAGGTTCAGTTCAAAAGAAAAAACAACTTTTTGTTTCAAACTTTATTGAACTGGTTCTTAAACCAAAAACATGAAGAAGTTTCACATCATAGACAGCAAGTGTCTCCATGACAACCACACAAGTGACACGGCAACCAGATGAGTGATGAGGACCTGCCGGGCAACACAGTGGAGGGCTGTGCTGATTGGCTGGCAGGAGGCTGGTGCCCCTCCCCCCTCAGTAGGGCTGTCTCTTGATGAATCTGGTGAACATGGCGAAGGCAGCGACTGGTTTATCTGATGGAACCATGTGACCTGAGCCCTGCAGGAGGTCGGAGGGAAAGGTCAGCAGGTGAGTGAGGAGGTGACAGTGAGGCTCAGCTGAAGAGGAGGGTTTACCTTGACTGTGAGGAAGGCCATGTTGTTGAACTCTTTGACGAAGCCTCCGACCTGCCGCCCGTCTTCATCGCTGTAGAACCACGGACGCCTCTGGACCAGCACCTGAGACATCAACACACCTGAGTCGGGCTGGATCCGTTCATTTGTACAACAGACGGACACGTCTCAACGTGGGTATTGATTATGAAGTCAAACAGGAAGTTACCTGCTGCTGCAGAGACTCAACGAACCACTCGTCTCCCATGAAGTTACACGCCATGTCCACGTCTCCGTTATACACCAGGACCCGGTACTTCTGTAGAGAGCGCCACAGAGTCAACAAGGCCCCGCCCCCCAGCTCTTACAGTGTTTATCAATGTCATCATCTCAATGTCCTTCTCTGATTGGCTGAGCTGCACGTTCCTCTTCCTCCAATCATCTTTCTGCTGCTTCTGCAGACACTGGTTTTACGTTGTGTTGTTGAGTTTAAAGATAAAGTCTGAGGAACAGTGGTTCTCATGTCATGAAGTCATATTTACTAACAACCAACCTGTGACTCAGATGTTTAGAGGAAGTGGTTTTCATTAGACTTTCATTATATCATGATTCTCTCAACTAAATGATTTGTTTCTTTGTCCTGAGTTTAGCTGAACAAAAACTAAATCTGAGGACTGAGACTAGAACTCAGTGAGGTTCTGTGTGAGCAGCTGTTCTGATGAGATCTGTGGAACCACCTCAGCTGAGAGCAGCATCAGAAACCCCTCCACATGTGCACCTAGGGAGAAATCCCACAATGCACTGGGCTCTGGTTCTCTGATGAAGAGGAATCTGTGGTTTCAGCTGAGAGGTAATAAGTGTGACTGTAGTTTGTGAGTTCACTGACCAGAGCAGAGAGAAGCTTCAGATACTGTTTCCTGACGTCCAGACACAGACGCCCATAGTTCAGATTCACCTCCGCACTGCAACACACACAACTTGTGTTATTATTATTATTATTATTACACACATGTTTGTACAGCTGTCTCAGTCAGTCAGTCTCTCACACTCTCACTGACTCTCTCTCACACTCTCACTCACTCCCTCTCTCACTCCCTCACTCCCTCTCTCACTCCCTCACTCCCTCTCTCACACACTCACACACTCACACACACTCTCTACCTGCAGATGACCCAGGCCGGGACCTCAGGGCGGATGTGCAGCGCGGCTCTGACGTAGGGGCTGTTCAGGTAGAGGGAGGAGGGGGTGGAGTTTGTGCAGGGGGGGTCCAGACGGACGGACAGGTGGCCAGATGCCAGAACTCGAAGCTTCTACAGAGTCAGAGCAGAAACCGGTTTGTACTGATCCACCAGGTGAGTTCAGGTGAACCGAGGTGACCCACACTCACCTGGTTCCACAGCTGAGTCCACTGGTGATTGGTGAACGAGTTCCCCAGATCCCTGATCACCAGGTCGCCTCGCTCCACACTGATCAACAACAGGAAGTCAACACGGGCTCCAAAAGCTCAGATGTACACGTGTTGACTCAGAGGTCAGAGGTCGCAGCTCACCTGACTCTGTGTCCAACTCCACCTGGACATGACGAGTACAGGTTGTACATGTTCAGACCTGAAGCGTAGACGACCTCCTGAACCTCCGACACCTGCCGACAGAGACACCTGCTTTAAACCGCTTCCAACCGGATTCTGGAACCGGGTTCAGATCCGGATTCATCACAAACCGGTTTCAGACTCACGCTGGCAGAGCAGTTCTGGTCCTGATTGTTGTAGAAGTTGCACGTGGCGTCGCTGCAGCAAAACGTCTGCAGCCGGCGCCACAGCCCGCTGCCCAGGAGGCCGTGGTAGTAGGCGAAGAACACCAGAGAGTTATCGTTCATCTCGTAACTCGACATACCGTTCCCCACGGCAACGCCCTAACACCACAGGGTTCTGATTTAGTTCATATGAAAGTTGATGTCCCTGTGGCTGTGGTGCTACGTCACTGGTGCCTACCTGCAGGTTGAGGGTGGCATCCTCCATCACTCGCTCCGCCAGCGTCGGGATGTAGATTCCTCCGTAACTCTCTCCGGTCAGAAAGAGGTCGTTCTTGCTGAACTCTGGGAACAAGCGGAAGAATTCCCTCAGAGCCAGGAAGTTGTTCATCGACACCTGGAACGAGGAAACAGATCAAGTCACTCCACACCTGTGAGCCAATCAGGACCTGAGTTCCAGACGCGTCACTGACCTCCGTGTCGTTTGTCACGTAATTCTTATCGTCAGAGTACGAGAAACCAACTCCTGCTGGAGACTCCAGGTACAACATGTTGGCTAGCTGCTTGGAAACAGTGAACCAATCAGCTTTCAGGAATCAAACCATGTGTCCAAACCACCTGACACACAAGACGGCGTGCAGGACTGACCTTGTTCCAGGAGTAAGGGTTGTACTGCAAAGTCACTCCATCATCCTGGATCTGAAATGACAGGTCAGACGTCAGCAGGTGGCGCTGTGACATTTCACTGAGCCTTTTATCCAAAGTGCATCAACCATGAGCAACAAACCAGAACAACCAGAGTCAGACATCCCACTGGTGCAGGTAGAGGTCACCTACCAGGAAGGGGCCGTGCTCGGTCAGCAGCCCGTCCAGAGAGCTGCAGCCGGGGCCGCCATTCAACCACAGCACCACCGGGTCAGAGGACGGCTCGTTCTGGGACTCCACCAACCTGAGAACGAGAGGAAGCTCAGCTGACGTAGGGCCGGGTGGATGTCGTGGGAATCAAAGAGCTCATAACATGTGACAGTGGAACCGGTGACATCACACGTGAGGTGTCAGGTGGGCGTGTCAGGTGCTGACCAGTAGTGCAGGTGTTTCCCGTCGGCCACACTCAGGTAACCAGAGTAATGTCTGAAGCTCGGCTGTTTCTGCAGACCAGGCAGGAAGGTCACCTCATCTCCTGCCGGCGCCGCCTCGCTGCCCAGCAGGGACGACAGGAAGCAGCACAACACCACCCACTGCATCTGAAACCAGACAGGAAGTGACATCAACACCACCCACTGCATCTGAAACCAGACAGGAAGGACACAACACCACCCACTGCATCTGAAACCAGACAGGAAGTGACATCAACACCACCCACTGCATCTGAAACCAGACAGGAAGTGACATCAACACCACCCACTGCATCTGAAACCAGACAGGAAGTGACATCAACACCACCCACTGCATCTGAAACCAGACAGGAAGTGACATCAACACCACCCACTGCATCTGAAACCAGACAGGAAGTGACATCAACACCACCCACTGCATCTGAAACCAGACAGGAAGTGACATCAACACCACCCACTGCATCTGAAACAGACAGGAAGTGACATCAACACCACCCACTGCATCTGAAACCAGACAGGAAGTGACATCAACACCACCCACTGCATCTGAAACCAGACAGGAAGTGACATCAACACCACCCACTGCATCTGAAACCAGACAGGAAGTGACATCAACACCACCCACTGCATCTGAAACCAGACAGGAAGTGACATCAACACCACCCACTGCATCTGAAACCAGACAGGAAGTGACATCAACACCACCCACTGCATCTGAAACCAGACAGGAAGTGACATCAACACCACCCACTGCATCTGAAACCAGACAGGAAGTGACATCAACACCACCCACTGCATCTGAAACCAGACAGGAAGTGACATCAACACCACCCACTGCATCTGAAACCAGACAGGAAGTGACATCAACACCACCCACTGCGTCTGAAACCAGACAGGAAGTGACATCAACACCACCCACTGCATCTGAAACCAGACAGGAAGTGACATCAACACCACCCACTGCATCTGAAACCAGACAGGAAGTGACATCAACACCACCCACTGCATCTGAAACCAGACAGGAAGTGACATCAACACCACCCACTGCATCTGAAACCAGACAGGAAGTGACATCAACACCACCCACTGCATCTGAAACCAGACAGGAAGTGACATCAACACCACCCACTGCATCTGAAACCAGACAGGAAGTGACATCAACACCACCCACTGCATCTGAAACCAGACAGGAAGTGACATCAACACCACCCACTGCATCTGAAACCAGACAGGAAGTGACATCAACACCACCCACTGCATCTGAAACCAGACAGGAAGTGACATCAACACCACCCACTGCATCTGAAACCAGACAGGAAGTGACATCAACACCACCCACTGCGTCTGAAACCAGACAGGAAGTGACATCAACACCACCCACTGCTCTGAAACCAGACAGGAAGTGACATCAACACCACCCACTGCGTCTGAAACCAGACAGGAAGTGACATCAACACCACCCACTGCGTCTGAAACCAGACAGGAAGTGACATCAACACCACCCACTGCGTCTGAAACCAGACAGGAAGTGACATCAACACACCCACTGCGTCTGAAACCAGACAGGAAGTGACATCAACACCACCCACTGCGTCTGAAACCAGACAGGAAGTGACATCAACACCACCCACTGCATCTGAAACCAGACAGGAAGTGACATCAACACCACCCACTGCGTCTGAAACCAGACAGGAAGTGACATCAACACCACCCACTGCGTCTGAAACCAGACAGGAAGTGACATCAACACCACCCACTGCATCTGAAACCAGACAGGAAGTGACATCAACACCACCCACTGCATCTGAAACCAGACAGGAAGTGACATCAACACCACCCACTGCTCTGAAACCTGACAGGAAGTGACATCAACACCACCCACTGCATCTGAAACCAGACAGGAAGTGACATCAACACCACCCACTGCATCTGAAACCAGACAGGAAGTGACATCAACACCACCCACTGCATCTGAAACCAGACAGGAAGTGACATCAACACCACCCACTGCATCTGAAACCAGACAGGAAGTGACATCAACACCACCCACTGCATCTGAAACCAGACAGGAAGTGACATCAACACCACCCACTGCATCTGAAACCAGACAGGAAGTGACATCAACACCACCCACTGCATCTGAAACCAGACAGGAAGTGACATCAACACCACCCACTGCATCTGAAACCAGACAGGAAGTGACATCAACACCACCCACTGCATCTGAAACCAGACAGGAAGTGACATCAACACCACCCACTACATCTGAAACCAGACAGGAAGTGACATCAACACCACCCACTGCATCTGAAACCAGACAGGAAGTGACATCAACACCACCAACTGCATCTGAAACCAGACAGGAAGTGACATCAACACCACCCACTGCATCTGAAACCAGACAGGAAGTGACATCAACACCACCCACTGCATCTGAAACCAGACAGGAAGTGACATCAACACCACCCACTGCAACTGAAACCAGACAGGAAGTGACATCAACACCACCCACTGCGTCTGAAACCAGACAGGAAGTGACATCACAACTTTACAATAAACAGAACAGAGATGTTGTAAATAAAGTTCAGAGTTTCTCATGAAATGTTCTCATAAATAAAATGTATAGAAAAAGTTCTTTGTGTCCAACTCAGGACTGAGGACAAACTTAAACATGGGACGTTTCAGGAAAAGATGCGTTTGCTTTGTTTTGAGTTTCTATTAAAACAGTCGAGGAAACAAAAGGTTAATTAATCTGTAGCTTCAAATGTTTGAATACTTTGACTGAGGAGGTGAAATTATCAAGAGAGAAAAAACTGTTTATCATAAAATATCTTCTTTCAACTTTCATTTTGAAATCAATCACAAAATCAAACGTTGTTAAAACAAAGAGTGTGTGTGTGTGTGTGTGTACAAACACCACAGTTTCATCCTTTAAACATTCATTTTTGACTCAATGTTTTTTATCTCAGAGAAGAACACGTGTTCAAATAGGACGAATAGGAATAAAGTAAATAAGATCAGCTGCACATGATGGACAGCAGGGGGCGCTAGAGGCCTGAGTGTAATACACATGTTATTAAAGGAAGTTTTGTTTCAACATGATTTTGTTTTAACTTCTGTTTCTGTCTCTGGGTGCTAACTGCTAACTGCTAAATACTAGCTGCTAACTGCTAACTGAACTATGAGCACCAACAGCAACGCTCCACAGACGTCAATACCCTCACCTTCACCTGGTTCCTCCTGTTTCCTCTGGGTTCTTCCTGGTTCCTCTGGGTTCCTCCTGGTTCTTCTGAGCAGCTGAAGTCGCAGCTGGCGACAACATAGAATCACAGAGGTCACATGACAGCAAACTGTCACATGACACACTCCGTCAGTCAGCTGACAGGTTGCGTTCAACAGCTCACAGGCGCAGTACCGCCCCCTGCTGGACCTGAGTGAGGATCAGATGATTGACAGGAGCCTGACTCGGTGTCAGTTGCTATGGAAACCCAGGTGAAGGTCTTCTTCTGGATCTGAGTTGATCTGAAGTCGATGAACAGGAAGTGAGACACGTGACCATCTTCCTCTTCCTCTGGTTCATCACAGACACAAACTCTTCATCAGTATAAAGTAAATCCCATAAATGTGTTTGATTGAATTCTATCGGATCCTTTGATGACGTGTTGTTCACACTTTGTGTTTGGTCACGTGACACCAGCCTGGTGCACAGCCCCATGAAGAGATGATGGTCTCACTCTGCTGCAGAGGAAGTGGACCTCAGAGCTTCAACATCTGCTGGACAGATGTTAGAGCAGCGTGTTCATGAACATGGTGTCACAGTCACATGTTACACTGACACACGTGTGTTGAGGATCATCACAAAGTCACATGATGACCTCTCCACACAGTGAGAACCTGTCAGGAACTGACTCTGTCAAACATTTCTTATCCTGAAGTCACAAAGAACTGAGACGGGCTTGAACAGGAAGTGACATCATCATGTTGAGACAAGTGTCTCCACAAAATAACACAAACAGTTCAACACAACAGGCCCAAAATGTCCACTGTCTTCAGGACATCATCTCTCAGACACTTTCTGTCCCTTGTCTCTGCTGTGAGCCTCCCATCTTTAATTAGTTCCCAGCATGCAGCTGGTCCCAGAGGCTGCTACAGTCTCCCCCTGGTGGTTGTTCTGAGGTGGTGGTCGAGAACGTACAACAAGAATCTTCATCTACGTTTGTATAAAACGTCCTCGGGTCAGTTTTCTATTAAATATGGTAAAATGTTTATTAAACAGTTTCCTCAGAGACTTAAAGATGCTCTGCTCTTCATCGACTCTTCTTCATTCTGTAAATGTCTCATTCACTTTTCTTCTGCTTGTTTCCATTTTGTCAAACTGGTGATTTTGTTCTTTTACCTGCACCAAGGACGAGATGTTTCCACCAGTTTGTTTGAAGAGGAAAGAAAAGCTGAGTCATGATTCCAGTGAAGTCGGTGGAAGGATGTTTATTGAGCATTAAAGCAGAGACAAGTAGAAACAGAACTTTTCTCTCTGAGATGTTTTTCTTCTCGTTACATCTGGTTTGTCACAGAGGAAATGATCCATGTGTTTGACTCATAGACTGAATATAAAGGCTTTGACTGGGATGTGCTGCTGTTATACTGCAGCGCCACCTGTGGGTCAAAAGTAGAAAAGCCACCACCGCTCTGCACCTGATGCAGAAATGAAAACGTCCCATTTTTAAGTCCAGAGTTTTGATCTTTTGTGTCAAAGACAAAACTCTGATTTTAAACTCAAAGTGATTTCAATGTGTTGAACTTTGTGTTGAACTAAATCAATTTGTGACGTGAATCCAGGAACTTTAAGATCATAAACAAACATATACACAGAATGTGGTTCTACACACATGGAGACACACTGAGGGACAAAGGTGGACAATAACAAAGACAAACTTAAACACACTGTATGTGAGTCTTTATAGAGGGTTTATATATTCTGCTTGTGTTGTGTCATTTCAATAAACACATTCTTCATGTGAATAAACACAATCGGGGCAGGAAGGTTGCTGGTTTGAATCCGGTTCAGATGGGGTCTTCCTGTGTGGAGTCTGCATGTTCTCCCCGTGTTTTCTCCAGGTGCTCCGGCTTCATCTCACAAACACATGCAGATTAGGGGTTGTGTAGATTGGAGACTACACACAAGCTGCTGCTGCTTCAGCCTCTGGATCCTCAGGACACAGCTCAGCCTCCGTCCACACACACTGTCCTCTTCACACACACTGTCCTCTTCACACACACTGTCCTCTTCACACTGTCCTCTTCACACACACTGTCCTCTTCACACACACTGTCCTCTACACACACACTGTCCTCTTCACACACACTGTCCTCTTCACACACACTGTCCTCTTCACTCACTGTCCTCTTCACACACACTGTCCTCTTCACACACACTGTCCTCTTCACACTCACTGTCCTCTTCACACACACTGTCCTCTTCACACACACTGTCCTCTACACACACACTGTCCTCTTCACACTGTCCTCTTCACACTCACTGTCCTCTTCACACACACTGTCCTCTTCACACACACTGTCCTCTTCACACACACTGTCCTCTTCACACACACTGTCCTCTTCACACACACTGTCCTCTTCACACACACTGTCCTCTACACACACACTGTCCTCTTCACACACACTGTCCTCTTCACACTGTCCTATTCACACACACTGTCCTCTTCACACACACTGTCCTCTCCACACACACTGTCCTCTTCACACACACTGTCCTCTTCACACTGTCCTCTTCACACACACTGTCCTCTTCACACTGTCCTCTACACACACACTGTCCTCTTCACACACACTGTCCTCTTCACACTGTCCTCTCCACACACACTGTCCTCTTCACACACACTGTCCTCTTCACACTGTCCTCTTCACACACACTGTCCTCTTCACACTCAGCTCCACTAAGACCACTCCCACCTGTTGAGAGAAGAAGACATCAGTGTCACAGAGACTCACTTCATCAGCTGTGAGTCAGTGATGCAGATCATCCAGTAGAAAGAGCAGCAGGGACTTCAGTCCTGTTCAGAGGTGGAGCAGCTTCCTCTCTGCTTCATGTTCACGTGTTGGAATGAACACGCTAAGAGCTCAGTGTGTGTCCTCTGCATGTCTCTGTGTCTCTGTCCAATCCTGACGTCTGTCCTCATTGTCCTCTCACAGCTTCACTGAGGAAACACTGAGGCCTGAACTATGAAGACACTTCAACATGTCCAGGAGATCTTTCTGAGATCAGCTCAACTGAACCTGACAGACACAGTCAGGCTCAGTGGTCACATGACGCTGGTTATCAACTCGTTAAGTTAACTCAGGTTTTCCTCAAGATCTGAGCCTGCACATAAAAGGGGCGGGGTTTACTGTTTATATGACCAATCACAGACATGGACAGTTTGAGGCCTACTTTGGAATAAATTCAACACAGAACTATTCTTTTTTTGCTCATCTCCAGCTTGGTACTTTTCAGCAGATGCTGTGTGCTCGCTCTGGAAATATCTTTCAGTTACATTTCTTATTGTTTGCTAATTCCTCGCCACATATCAAGCATACATGTAAGACAGCATCTGTGGCAGTGAAAGCAAATTAATCTGTAAACGCAGAATTAAACTCTCTCCCAGACCTTTTCTTTTCTTGGATTTATCCATGATTAGTTTACCGAGGCCGGGGGTCGGAACTAGAGATTAGCGACCTGCAAGGAAGAGCGCCGGGACGTAATAGGATGTGACACATATTTGAGTTGCGCACACACACACACACACACATACTCAACCTCTCCTGGTTTTTCTTGAAGGCCTGATACGATGATTATTTAAAAAATGAACGTGAACCTGACGTTCACTCACGTTCATTATATGAAAGAACTGATTCATTAAGTTCACCGTTCGCGAAAAATATGCGCAACATGCACTGCACAGGGAGCCACTGCAGAGGGGCTGAAGAGCCGCAGGTTGCAGACCGCTGCTTTAAGGAGAGTGTGCACCACACAACAGTGTAGAGTCACTGTGGTCAGTGGGCGGAGCTTCTATACGGTTGATCTCCAACTTAACCTGGAGCAGGTTAGCCGTTCATCAGAAGTTACCGTGATGATTTACCTCGTTAAGAAGTGGACGAGCTTCGTAGGACTGAAAAAACTAAACCTGAAGTTAACCTGATAACCACAAATCCTGCTTGGTAGCACAGACCCTGGATCTGTGATACTGACTATGTTTAGTAACATACTGATGAAAGCAGCGTGGACTGACTCCAACCATCTACTGACCTCAGATACTCCAGTCGACAGGTTGGACTCTGCTTTAGATCAAGCAGCTCCTTCACTGCTGAGTCCTGCAGGTCGTTGAAGTTCAGATCCAGATCTCTCAGATGAGAGGGGTTTGACTTCAGAGCTGAAGCCAGAGAAGAACAGCTGATCTCTGTCAGGCTGCAGTCCCCACAACCTGATAAAGAATAAAACTTAACTGTAAATTAAACTGAGTTCATGTGTGAAAATAACAGACACATATTCATGTCAGCACAGACTCATAACATGGAAGATAAATATGAAATCAGACATGTTGAATAAAAACGAGTCCTGATTCAGTACAAATAGATTATTTGGACCCGGTCTCTGTCCTGCAGATCAGTTTAGGAAATCCAGAACTAAACTCAGTGTTTTAACAAGTAGCTGAATATTTAAAATGTCACAGATTAATTAATGAATGGATTCAAGTCAAGTATGAAGAGTAAATTGTTAAATTATAATTAAATAAGATGAATTGTGTATAAATGCAGTTTTATAGATATGAGATCTACAAAAGTCAGTCAGTGAACTGACCTCAGAGTCTCCAGTCGACAGGTTGGACTCTGTAGAAAACCACACAGCTCCTTCACTCCTGAGTCCTGCAGGTTGTTTACTCAGATCCAGTTCTCTCAGATGAGAGGGGTTTGACCTCAGAGCTGAAGCCAGAGAAGAACAGCTGATCTCTGACAGTCTGCAGTCAAATCAACCTGGATAAAGAAATATGAATATTAGAATGTGTCCTCCTGTTGTTGTGGATCGTCATCATGTCAACACAGACTCTCAACATGCTGCTGACCTCAGTCCAGTCTGTGACCTGAAGATAAATATCAGATCAGACATGTTGGACCATTGTTTCATTCATCAGCTTCTTCTCTGTGTGTTGGTCACTGAGCAGGTTTGTGTAATTAAACACTGTTTAAAGTAGAGATGGCTCCTGATGTCACTTCCTGTTTGTTTCTATACTTATCAACTGTCCAACGTGTTTCAATGAGAATGTGTCTTATTTTGAAAACCTGAGGAGGACGAGTGCTCGGCCTCAGTCCACATGTTATTTACTGACACTTTCTTAGTGATCAGGAGCAGGTGAGTGCAGGTGAATGGAGTTGATGAGGTGGACGTGACTGACAGGCTGGGTGAGTGACAGATGACTGAGGGACAGTGAGCAGAGCAGAACTGAGACAATTTAAATAAATAATGACTCAATAAGAAAGAAAGTCTGAAAAGTGAAGAAGGATTTAAGGACCTCAGAGTCTCCAGTCGACAGTTTGGACTCTCCAGTCCAGAACACAGCAGCTTCACTCCTGAATCCTGCAGCTCGTTGTCACTCAGATCCAGTTCTCTCAGATGTGAGGGGTCTGACTTCAGAGCTGAGGCCACGACTTCACAGTGAGTCTCTGAGAGTCACACAACCACGAGTCTGTAATTAAAGAAAATATCAAATCTGTGAGAATTAAATCAGAAAACACAACATTCATACAAAACGTGATCATGTGACCCTCACCCTGGTGAATCCACTCTTTGTTAAAAACTCCTCAACAGAATCCTTTCAGATTTGGTTCAAGCGTTCATTCAGACTAACAGAGGAACTCATTAGATTCAGGAGGTCAGAGGTCAAAGGTCAAGGTCACAGAACATGTTCATGGCCTCTTGAACATGATATCTCAAGTCTGTCTTTAGGGGATTTCTCACATTTTGACTCAAAGAGAAACTGATTAGATTTCAGAGGTCAAAGGTCAAAGGTCACAGTGACCTCATGTTGTTGTGAAGTCAACATGTCAGGAACCTGGAGGGACGGACACTGCACTGGTTGGTGGTGGAGGACAAACACAGAGTGGGAACCGTCAGTGATTCAGTGATCGTCTCCTCACTATGTGCTGTTTGCTCATATATATATATTTATATATATAAAAATATCATTTATATATATAAATGTATATATATAGACAGTATATACAATAATCTCCCGTGGACCCCACATGGTCGTTTGTCTGAACCCTCAAACTCCAGCACAGTGATCACATTGGATTTCACCACACACACACACACACACACACACACACACACAACACACAACACACACGCGCACGCGCACGCCACGCGCACGCGCACACGCACACACACACACACACACACACACACACACACACTCACACACACACACACACACACACACACACACTGACTGAACATGTTATGGATCATGTCTGGACTCACACAAACTTCCTGCAGTTCCTCACAGCTGGGATCAGTCTCTCGTCGACCCTGAACTGATGTGTTGAACTTCTTCAGGTCCAACTCATCCAGAACCTCCTCTGACATCTGCAGCATGTAGGCCAGAGCTGAGCAGTGGATCTCAGAGAGTTCCTCCTCTGATCTGTTCTCTGACGTCAGGAACTGTTTCATCTGCTGATGAACTGAGTGGTCGTTCATCTCAGTCAGACAGTGGAAGATGTTGATGCTTCTGTCAGGAGAAATGTTATCACTCCTCATCTCCTTCAGGTTGTTGATGATTCTCTGGATGATCTCTGGATTGTTCCCTGTCCGACCCAGCAGGTCTCCTAAGACTCTCTGGTTGGACTCCAGACTGAGGCCGTGAAGGAAGCGAACAAACAGGTCCAGATGACCATTTCTACTGGTGAGGGATTTCTTCATGGTTCTCTGCAGGAGGTCATCCAGAGAGAAGGTACTGTCTGTGTCCCCATATGTTCCCAAGAAGTTGTTGAGTTCTTCTGTGTTCCTCTTGGTGTAACAGTGGAACATGTAGACTGCAGCCAGAAACTCCTGAACGCTCAGATGAACAAAGCAGTAGACTGATTTCTGGAAGATCACACACTCTCTTCTGAAGATCTCAGTACAAAACTCCTGAGTACACTGAGGCCTCTGTGACATTAAGACCACACCGCTCCAGGTCTTCTTGGTAGAACATGATGTTTCCTTCCTCCAGATGTTTAAGTGCCAGCCTCCCCAGCTTCAGGAGAACGTCCCTGTCAGCCTCCGTCAGCTGCTGTGGAGTCGTCTCATGTCCCTCACCGTACTTGTTGTTCTTCCTCTTTGTCTGAACCAGCAGGAAGTGTGAGTACAGGTCAGTCAGGGTCTTGGGCAGCTCTCCTCTCTGGTCTGTGGTCAACATGTGATCAAGAACTGTAGCACTGATCCAGCAGAAGACTGGGATTTGACACATGATGTGGAGGCTCCTGGACGTCTTGATGTGTGAGATGATTCTGCTGCACAGCTCTTCATCACTGAATCTCCTCCTGAAGTACTCCTCCTTCTGGGCGTCAGTGAAGCCTCGTACTTCTGTGACCCTGTCAACACATGCAGGAGGGATCTGATTGGCTGCTGCAGGTCTGGAGGTTATCCAGACGAGAGCCGAGGGAAGCAGATTCCCCCGGATGAGGTTTGTCAGCAGCACGTTGACTGATGACCTCTGTGTGACCTCAGACACAAGCTCCCTGTGGTTGAAGTCCAGAGAAGGTCTGCTTTCATCCAGGCCGTCAAAGATGAACAAAGGTTTACAGACAGCGAGCGTCTCTGCAGTGAGCTTCTGTAACGCTGGATGGAAAACATGGAGCAGCGTGAGAAGACTGTGCTGCTGGTCCTTCACCAGGTTCAGCTCCCTGAACGAAAGCACAGCCAGCAGCTCCACATCCTGGTTCTCTAAACCCTCTGCCCAGTCCAGAGTGAACTTCTGCACCAAGAAGGTTTTTCCAACGCCAGCGACTCCGTTGGTCAGGACGACTCTGATGCTGCTCTGCTGGTCAGTGGAGGCTTTAAAGATGTCGTGGACCTTGATGGGAGTGTCCTGGAGGATCTTCTTCTTGGAAGCCGTCTCAAGCTGCCTCACCTCATGTTGAGTATTAACCTCTTCACTCTGTCCCTTTGTGATGTGGAGCTCAGTGAAGATCCTGTTGAGGAGGGTTCTACTTCCTGTTCCATCAGTTCCTTCAGTCACATGTTCACATCTCCTCTTCACACTGAGCTTATGTTCATCTGAAACCTCCTGCAGACCACGATCTGCTGAAAGACAAGAAACAATGTGAGAGACAGAGAATCTGAGAATCTGCTGATTGTTTTCATCAGATACAGAAAAACTACAGAAAATAAAAGCTTTTTAACTTTGTGCTTTTCTAACGATGTTAAATGTTGATGCTGTTTGAAGGAACAAAATAAAACCACATGTGCTGATGTCAGAAGTGAAGACATCAGCAGACACATGTACAGAGCTGCTCTGACCGGCTGTCTGACCTCCAGCTCCTGTTCTGGATCTTTTTCCACACTGGGGACAGGAGGAGTCTCCTGAAGAACCAGACTGGTCCCAGTATGAGGTGATGCACTGTCTGCAGAACCAGTGTCCACAGCTGGTGGAGACTGGATCCTTCAGGACGTCCTGACACGAAGCACAGCAGGACGACTGCCCCTCCTCAGAAACATGACTCCTCTTCCTCTCCCTGTGAAGACATGTCCTGATAACTCACATGGCACAGTCACAGGTTGTCATCACTTCTGTCAAGGAGGTTGTGTTTTCACCCAGTATGTTTGTGTGTTGGTTGGTTCGTTAGTGGGATTATAAAAAACTACAGATTACCAGTAAACTTGGTGGAAGGGTTGTGGTCTGTGAACCAGATCGGGGTCCTCTTTCACAGACATGTTCAGAGGACTGATGTTTACCAGTGTGTGGAATTTGGTGCAGATCCAAATCAAAATGAGTCTCTAGTGGATTTCAAAGTGGTTTCATAAGGAGCGTGTTGGTTCTTGGTGGAGGTCTGAGCTCTTTGAGTGATTCTGAGAGATTAGTCACCAACTTCAATGAAGCTGTGTCCTAATGCAGGGGCCACACTAGAGGAAACTAGATCCTCTTCAGAGCAGGTCCCAGTAGAAACAGTCTCTTACTCTGTGGGTGAGGGTCCAGGTTCTTTACTGAAGACTGGAGGTTCTATTCTGGACCAGTCACTCTTCAGAGACAGACAGCTGGACCCTGGAGACTCTGCTCTCAGTCTCTGGTCCTGACCTCTGCAAACACAAACATGTTTTTATTCAGAACACATCATTCACTGGTTCATTCTGTGAGGATTCAGTTTGGAGCTTCACATGTTTGTAGCAGGTCTCTTACTTTGTGTGTGAGGGTCCAGGTTCATTACTGAAGTTTAGAGGAACATCTTTGGACCAGTCACTCTTCAGAGACAGACAGCTGAACCCTGGAGACTCTGCTCTGTCCTCTTCCTCTTGAACACTCATCTTCAGTCTGAGAGGAAAAACACTGTGAGATCAAACACACACAATGAAGCCAGGTAGTAAACTCAATGTTTCTTCAAATATAACAAACGCTCCTACACTGTGTCCTGTTGTCATGGTAACCTGAGACAGTAGGTTTAATGTGTTGGACTCAGCCAATCACAGCGTCGAGTCAAACTGCTGATTGACTGACAGAAGTTCATCCTGAATCTTCTTCTCTCTAAAGTCCACGAGTAGAAAACTGACCCAGAGTCAGTGACAGTGAAATAATATGAATGAATAATATAAATGTAGCTGATCACTCACCAGCCTCAGACTTCACGTCTCCTCCGTCTGCTGCTTGAAGTTAGAACGAGTCTGAACACTTTCACTTTCACTGCAGGCTCCTCCCCCTTTCTGCACTTACTGGAAATCACGTGACTGTGTGTGAGCGTGTATCCGGTGTGTGGATGAGGGGATGAGACGCCCCCACTCAGTTCTACTCCCAGCGTGTATCTGCCTGTGGGGACATTATAGAACCAGTAATGTCCTCCTGGTATCTGAACATATAACAGTGCAGAACTTAAAACAGGAAATGGGCGGAACCCAGTTCACTTCCGGGACAAATCACTGACACACATCAAACTCAAACTAACACAAATATTACAAGACGGTGTGGACAGCACATTCATAACACCCGGTCCAACATGGGCTTCGTCTCACGTCTGGATTTATACATTCTTCATAGAAAACGACAACATATAGACAAAGCATCTCGCAACACAACTTACCCTCACAATGTGCAGCGCGTTGTGAGGAGAAGGAAGTCACACACAACCCGGAGATGCGCAGGAGGGATGCGCAACAGGAACTCCCCCTGACTCGTGTTGTGTAGCAGCTTTAAACATGTGTGTCATGAACTGTAGGGAATCAGACCAACACAAAGTGAACGTGTCCTGATAACTTGTGATCAGTGATGAAGAGTCAAGTGAGCGCAGGTCCGAGGAGGAGACACACACTGACCTTCAATGAGTAACACGCTGATCAACACTCATACAGTTCATGTCCATCTCAGGGAATCACAACCAGTGGGTGTTCCCTCCCAGCTGTGGAAGCAGGGTATGAACTGGACTTTGAACTGGTCTCCATCTGTTCAAGTGTTTAATAACACAACGTGTTTTCACAATCATACGTTACAGCAGCGGTCACCAACCAGTGGAGTCTTCACTGTGGATCCCAGAAAAGCTCATATATACATACATATACACATGTGTGTGTGTGTAACAGAAGTGAAAATGCACTTTAACTGAAGGAGCTGTTTGATTCTCTCAACGAGGAGACGAGCTTCTATAGTTCCAAACTGTTTTCCTTCAGCAGAGGAAACACTGGAGCTTCCTTTAGGAAAGAAATGAGGAAAACTCCTCCAACAATTCCCTCAGGAACATTTCAAGTGATCCAACATCTCAGTGGCACCGGGACACGCCCACATAAATATAATATAAACAACTCCTGAATGAAACCTCACATCTGCGGAGTCAACACAAAAATCACCACAACCAAATACTGAGTCATTTTGATTCTGTTACAAAAACAAACCATTTCTCCACTTATAAGGTTTCTCCAGGTATTTTCCTCATGGAATTATTTACACACATTTCATGTTTTATTTTCATTTACAATTAAATCTAATTTGCTGTTAATTTCTTTGAGTTACTGATTATAACTTTTCCTCTTCATGAACTGAAACATTCAAGACGTGTCGATCGTGTTTTAAAGAAGAATTTTACGGCTGTGGCTGAGGGGTAGAGCGGTCGTCCTCCAACCTGAAGGTCGGCGGTTCGATCCCCAGTCTGACTCATCCTCATGCCAAAGTGTCCTTGGGCAAGATGCTGAACCCTGAATGTCCCCCCCCCCTCTAGAATAACAAAGTGCTGGGATAGATGCACTGTGTGAATGTGTGAATGTAAAACTGTAGAGCTTTGAGTAATCAAGACTAGAAAAGCTCCATTTACTACAACTACATACATTTAGGAAGTTTCTCAATAAAGTTTCAACCTCCACTGTGAGGTCGACTGTACGACTGTAGTTGAACACATCACTGTTATTTAGTCTTTAGAACAGTTTAATGTTTAAACTCTCCAGATGTGTATCACTTAACCCCGCCTCCTGCATGTATATTAATGAGGTGATCTGAGCTCTGATTGGCTGCTCCTCATGGCCTTTATTGAACCGATAGAAAGTGAAAACAGTCGAGTTTAAATCAAACATCCTGAGGAAACTTTATTTAAAAAAACAAAACAAGATTTAAAAAAAAGTCTATACAATAGGTGAGTGAGGGGGCGGAGCCTCTTCAGGGACGGGGTGGCGGTCTCATTCCAGGAGGGGGTGGTCCTAAAACACAGCAGAGGGGTCACATGGTCAGTTACAGGTGAATGATAAAGTGGGGATCTGATTGGCTGCTCAGAGCTGATCCAACTCATCTCCTTGGTAACTGTACCTCTCATGCCGGGGGGTGGGGGCCTCATGCCGGGGGGCGGCATCCCCATCGGAGCTCCTCGACCTGGAGGCATCCCCATGGGAGGTCCCATCGGGGGTCGCATGCCAGGGGGCGGGCCCATCATACCGGGAGGCGGAGCTCCTCGGCCCATTGGGGGCGGGGCTCCTCGTCCAGGTGGATACTGTGTGGGGGCCCCGGCGATGCTTGCACCAGCTGCTGCCGCAGCCACCGTCCCTCGGCCCTGCGGCGTCATCACCTGGAGACAACAGGAAGTCAGCGTCACCTGAACACACCCACCTGGGGACATGAGGACATCGTTGCTATAGTTACCTGCTGGGAAGGCCCGCCCACTCCTCTCACAGGCCCGGCGAGTCCGGCCGGAGCCTGAGGCATCGGCGCTCCCGCAGGAACCCCCCGACCAGCGGCCCGGCCCACACCTGGCCCCCCCGCCACACCCGCCAACGGGACTCTGGCTATACCAGTCTGAAAAGAGAGGGGGGGGGTTAGAGGTTAAAGTTTACAAACAGAACGCACCACGGATACTCAGGACAACACCAGGCCCAGGTCATACTCACGTCTTTAGGGGGGGGCCCCTCCACCGTCATGGAGACCAGGTTCTCTCCCCTCAGCAGAACCAGTCCCAGAACCCTCTTCTCCTCCCGCTCAGGCTGCTTCGAGTTCTTCGGCCTGAAATAGAAACCTGTTACCCACAATGCCCTCGGACACACCGACAGTTACATTCTCAAATATAATGTGGCAGCCACGATCAGATGAGTGAAGTTTTCACACAAACATGTTGTGTAGTGTGTGTTTGTGAAGCAGCAGGTTGTCGGGTCCGACTCGTTCAAACAGGAACATGTTAAAACACTTGTGGACTCAATCTGACACACGTCACTAGGAGGCTGCAGGAGAAGATCCAGAGACACTGACTCAGACATTTGTTCTAACAGAGAGAACCTGCAGAACACGTGAGGAACATGTCTAAAATCTGCTTCAGTTTACTTCTACACCTTCACAACGATGCTCATGTGATCAAACGCCTCCTTCATCATGTGATCTATTGATGCAGTAACTTCTGATTCAGTGAATATGAGATATTAGGTATAATTAATCATTCATAACTGTTTGAAGACATTACAGCAAAATATTTCCCAACATGTCATGGTATAAAGATGTATGAATAAATAAACACATTTATATTGGTCAGGTGACGTGGACCTGTGAACCTACTTGATCTTCCTGAACTCGTCGCAGTCGCACAGAATCAGGTTCATGTGTTTGTCGAAGGCTTTGAAGGTTCCGATGAAGATGCGTCCGTCCTGCAGGATGCATCTCATCCTGAAGTCGATGTGCTGCAGCATCTTACTGCTCTTTCCCACCGTCTGAAAACCAATCAGAGACAAGCGTCACTGTGACATCATCACCTTAACACAACGAAGCAGCAACTCAAACTGATCTGAGGTCTCAGAGAAGTGATGTTCTGCTTTGATAAAAGTCAAGACAGAGCAGATGACACCGACCAGAGGCCCGCTGTACGAAGTGAGTTCAACAGATCCAGGATCTGTGTGATTATTCAGTTTCATTGAACCCAACGTTGTCCTGAAACCTGAACTGTCCCAGTGAACGAGTTCTCCATCAGCTACGAGTGTGTTCACATGACAGAAGGGTCAACACGTCACATCCATTAGAGGGAGTTCACAGAAGAACATTCCTCATCATCTCCTCAGCACTATGATGGGGGAGGGGGGGGAGATAAACCAGGAAGCACCACAGGCCCCATGCTGCTGGTGTGGTGTCATCAAAGTGTCTGCTCGCTCCGACCTCCACACTCGACTTGAAACAAGTTCACGTTCACGGTGTTCTGACCATCGACCTCCTCCACCAGACGAGGAGATGCTAACGGACCTAGCCACACGCTGGAGTCACAGCAGCAGCTTGTGGTCACTTGATGACATCACAGCAGCAGGTTGTGGTCACTTGATGACATCACAGCAGCAGGATGGAGGCAGGTTATATTTGATTACATCAGAAGAATCAGTCAGTATTTACTTCAGCTGTGTTGGATTCTGTTGCAGCCCCCCCCCCTCCCCATCAGGTGTCTTTCCTCCTCACCACCTCTGACCTCTGACCTGCGCTCACTTTACACTTTAACCATTAACACCATCACTGATCTGAGGTTGTCAGGATGCCTCCAGGACTTCCTGTGTTCCATCCGCCTGCAGACGGACCTCTCAGTGGTTGAACTTCACAGCTGCAGAAGAAGAGACTTCCTGTTTATCCAGGAACATGAACTCAGCAGGTTTTTAAAGATCAGCTCTGAGTGTGATGAGAAACCACCTGAGGAGCAACGAGTCCAGTGGAGCTGGTTCTGTTCATATCTCAATAAATGTCTGTATGTTAAAAGATAAATCACCTGATATTCTGTTTCCCAGTAGATCTCTATCAGTGGAGCGTTACTGGAACAGGCTGTACCAGTACACAACAATGATCATCTCCAGTCGATCTGAGACCAGGACGTTTCCTGTCCTCTAACAACACGTAGGACTGGGACTGTTTACCACGGACACTCTGGATGTTCGACCAGATCCCAGCCCAAAGAGGACTGGACTGGGAGCCTCCAGCTGGAACCAGCGGGTCATCTTTTAATCACCTCTGACTTCCAGGACACTGGGTCACAGTTACATTTGGGAACCGGGAGTTTCAGCTTCTCCAGCAGTGAACAAAGGAGCAGCTCCAGGTCCTCATGGGACCGCAGCTCCTGGACCCGCGGCTCCAGGCCGGGGACCGGCGCTGCCGAGGCGGAGGACAGTGAAACCAGGGACCAGAGGGACAGGAGGGACAAGAGGGACCAGGAATCAGACGTGTGGTGAACCGGGCAGCTAGCCGGTGAGCTAACGGCTAACCGAACTAACACCCATCGTAATGTCGCCTGGTTTCTCAGGACGTCGGTGACTGACCGGAAACCTGACGATCACCGACTGTCGGTCTGATTAATCGGTTTAACGCGCGTGCAGCTGCAGCTCGTCACCGACGTTCACTCGACGTTCATTCAAACTCCCGCCATCGTCCCATTGACCCGCTAACCGGAGAAATACGACGGTCCCCGCGGCGGGCCGCGTCCAGACTGTGGGTCCGGTAAACACTCACCATGTCTGCGGTTCTGATGGCGCCGATTCACGCAGGATTCACCGAACTGACCCGCAACTGAAACTGCGGGATACGCCAGGCCCGCTTTTACAGGCAGCTACAGGATGTGACGCACAGGAAGTATGTCCCAGCGGAACCACTCCCCCGAAACAGAGATAACTTGCAAGGTTCCTGTAGCACCTTCACTGTTCACCAGTGGTTGGAAGTAACTGAGTACTTCTACTCTACTACTGGACAACATATGCAGCACAGACATTGAGGAAATACCCCTGAAGGTACTCGGAATACTTTAAGTACACAAAACACTAATTCTTTGTATTCTGAATATTTATTGATCATGTTACTGATGTTATTGATCATGTTACTGATCATGTGATTGATCATGTTATTGGTCACGTGATTGATCGATCATGTTATTGATCATGTTATTGATCATGTTATTTGTCATGTGATTGACCATGTGATTGGTCATGTAACTGATCATGTGATTGATCATGTGATTGGTCATGTAACTGATCATGTTACTGATCTTTTTATTGATCATGTGATTGATCATGTGATTGGTCATGTAACTGATCTTTTTATTGATCATGTGATTGATCATGTGATTGGTCATGTAACTGATCATGTGATTGATCATGTTATTGATCATGTGATTGCTCATGTAACTGATCATGTGATTGATCATGTGATCTGATCATGTGATTGATCTTTTTATTGATCATGTGATTGATCATGTGATTGATCATGTTATTTATCATGTGATTGATCATGTTACTGATCTTTTTATTGATCATGTGATTGATCATGTTATTGATCTTTTTATTGATCATGTGATTGATCATGTTACTGATCTTTTTATTGATCATGTGATTGATCATGTA
Organism: Pseudopleuronectes americanus; assembly: GCA_038501795.1. NCBI lineage: Eukaryota > Metazoa > Chordata > Actinopteri > Pleuronectiformes > Pleuronectidae > Pseudopleuronectes > Pseudopleuronectes americanus. The sequence continues at coordinate 294,151 of JBAMIH010000032.1, read as the reverse complement.
TGATCTTTTTATTGATCATGTGATATCATGATTCATGTGATTGATCATGTTACTGATCTTTTTATTGATCATGTGATTGATCATGTTATTGATCTTTTTATTGATCATGTGATTGATCATGTTACTGATCTTTTTTATTGATCATGTAACTGATCATGTGATTGATCATGTTATTGATCTTTTTATTGATCATGTGATTGATCATGTTATTGATCATGTTATTTATCATGTGATTGATCATGTTACTGATCTTTTTGTATTGATCATGTGATTGATCATGTTATTTGTCATGTGATTGATCATGTTATTTATCATGTGATTGATCATGTTATTGATCTTTTTATTGATCATGTGATTGATCATGTTACTGATCTTTTTATTGATCATGTTATTGATCATGTGATTGATCTTCTATGCTCTCCATCATCACTCGCAGATTTCCCGTCATCCCGCTGCAGGCTGGTTTCCATGGTAACCCAGCTCCCGCCGCCGGCCGCGCGCCGCAGTGAGACGAAGGAGAGACATGAGTCACCGACACCAGCGAGACAGCGACCGACCACCGACATCCCGACCACCGACATCCCGACCACCGACATCCCGACCAGACACGGCGCTCCACTTGTACGTTAGCATGTTAGCATGTTAGCTTCCTGCTACTGTCAGCCACAGGAGGCGCGAGACGACGACGGACTGTTAATGAGGCTGGAGGCGATACACGAGCTGTACAGGGTGACTGCAACCTGAGACACACACACACACACACACACAGAGACAGGCAGACACACAGAAACACAGCAACCTGAGACACACACAGACACAAACACACAGACAGGCAGACACACACAAACATAGCAACCTGAGACACACACACACACACACACAGACACAAACACACACACACAGACAGGCAGACACACACAAACACAGCAACCTGAGACACACACACACACACACACACACACAGACAGGCAGACACACACAAACATAGCAACCTGAGACACACACACACACACACACACAGACAGGCAGACACACACAAACATAGCAACCTGAGATACACACAGACACACACAGACAGACACAGAGCAACCTGAGATACACACAGACACACACAGGGCAACCTGAATTACACACAGACACACACAGAGCACCTGAGATACACACAGACACACACAGACAGACACAGAGCAACCTGAGATACACACAGACACACACAGGTCAACCTGAGATATACACACACACACACACACACACACAGACACACAGCCTGACTGTTGCTGCAGGGAGGATCTGATGAACCTGCAGCTGCAGATCAACTTGTTGCTCTTCAATGATCCAGATGTTGCTTCAACCTGACGGAGAACATCCAGGCCACCAGCAGCTGAACCTAGGAAACACCGACAGCAACTACAACATGTGCGACATGTGAAGCAACTCCACAACATGTTTTCCTATGTTGAATAACAAGAGACCACAGCAGCTACACCGACAGCTCCTCTACTTCCAGCAGCTAATGAACTGGACGACTGTTAATCATCTGTGTTGCTTCAACCAGAGAGAAACGTTCAGCAGATTCAAAACCAGCTTCTACAACCCAGAGCAACCAGCACCTTCACCAGCAGGTGAGTGGAGCATCTACTCACTGGTGGAGATGGTTCACCTGTATCATGCTGATCAGTGACTGTATATGAAGAGGATCAGTGACTGTATATAAAGAGGATCAGTGACTGTATATAAAGAGGATCAGTGACTGTATATGAAGATGATCAGTGACTGTATATAAAGATGATCAGTGACTGTATATAAAGAGGATCAGTGACTGTATATAAAGAGATCAGTGACTGTATATAAAGAGGATCAGTGACTGTATATGAAGATGATCAGTGACTGTATATAAAGAGGATCAGTGACTGTATATAAAGAGGATCAGTGACTGTATATAAAGAGGATCAGTGACTGTATATAAAGAGGATCAGTGACTGTATATAAAGAGGATCAGTGACTGTATATAAAGAGGATCAGTGACTGTATATAAAGATGATCAGTGACTGTATATAAAGAGGATCAGTGACTGTATATAAAGAGGATCAGTGACTGTATATAAAGAGGATCAGTGACTGTATATAAAGAGGATCAGTGACTGTATATAAAGAGGATCAGTGACTGTATATAAAGAGGATCAGTGACTGTATATAAAGAGGATCAGTGACTGTATATAAAGAGGATCAGTGACTGTATATAAAGAGGATCAGTGACTGTATATAAAGAGGATCAGTGACTGTATATAAAGAGGATCAGTGACTGTATATAAAGAGGATCAGTGACTGTATATAAAGAGGATCAGTGACTGTATATAAAGAGGATCAGTGACTGTATATAAAGAGGATCAGTGACTGTATATAAAGAGGATCAGTGACTGTATATAAAGAGGATCAGTGACTGTATATAAAGAGGATCAGTGACTGTATATAAAGAGGATCAGTGACTGTATATAAAGAGGATCAGTGACTGTATATAAAGATGATCAGTGACTGTATATAAAGAGGATCAGTGACTGTATATAAAGAGGATCAGTGACTGTATATAAAGAGGATCAGTGACTGTATATAAAGAGGATCAGTGACTGTATATAAAGATGATCAGTGACTGTATATAAAGAGGATCAGTGACTGTATATAAAGAGGATCAGTGACTGTATATAAAGATGATCAGTGACTGTATATAAAGAGGATCAGTGACTGTATATAAAGAGGATCAGTGACTGTATATAAAGAGGATCAGTGACTGTATATAAAGAGGATCAGTGACTGTATATAAAGAGGATCAGTGACTGTATATAAAGAGGATCAGTGACTGTATATAAAGAGGATCAGTGACTGTATATAAAGAGGATCAGTGACTGTATATAAAGAGGATCAGTGACTGTATATAAAGAGGATCAGTGACTGTATATGAAGATGATCAGTGACTGTATATGAAGAGGATCAGTGACTGTATATAAAGAGGATCAGTGACTGTATATAAAGAGGATCAGTGACTGTATATAAAGAGGATCAGTGACTGTATATAAAGATGATCAGTGACTGTATATGAAGAGGATCAGTGACTGTATGAAGGTTTAGTTAAGCTCCACCCACTCTGGCCCCTCCCTCTTGCTTTAGGTGAAGACGACAGCCAACAGAATGAGCCAGCTGAAGGAGGCGGAGCCTTGCCGGGAGCTGGAGGGCCAGGTGAGATTTCCGATCTGCAGCATCACCTCTTACCTGCTGCTTCTGTTCACACTGACAGATTCCATCAGTCAGGCCCAGTCTGTCTCACTGATGTTAACAAGGATCAACTTCCTCTGTTCTTAACTCAACAACACATCAACACAACAGCAGGATTCACTACATGAGAAGAACCAGCTCAGGGTTCTAGTGGTGATAAGGTACAATCTGCTCTTTGAGGTATAATGGTGCCATATTATTAAGGGCCTTGAAGGTGAGGAGGAGAATTTTAAATTAAATTCTAGATTTAACCGTAAGCCAGTGTAGTGAAGCTAAAGGCCGAGTTATACTTGTGTTGCACGCACGCATGCACGCAAGACACGCAACACGCCCCTTTTGTGCCCTCTGGCGTCTTGCGTGCGTCAGCCAATTTTTCTAACTATCCGACAAAACGACGCGAGCCTCACGGAGCCCGCAAGGCTTGTGATTGGTCGGCTTACTACTTCCCGTCCGGTGTCTAGCTTCCGGTTTCATGCTCCATAATACGCGGAAATCACGGAAGATTTAGAAGAACGAATATGGAACAAATAGATGAGCACTTGGCAGAAGAGATCTGAAAGTATGACCGCTTGTATAACCCGTCACTGACTGGCCGATTTGTCTGCCAGAAATAGAGTATGAGGAGCCGGAGTGGCGATGTAAATAAAGAGTCAACGAAGAAGAAGTCGTCTCTTCTTTGTGTGTTTTGTCTTCGACAAAAGAACGTTACTCCGCCCAGTGTTCTGGCGGTGAATTGCGTTGCAACACGCGCAGCACGTTAGAGAAGTATAAACCAAAACGAGTCCGTCGATGCAGCTGCGTGGCCTTGCACGGTTGCAATCGCAGGAGTATAACTCGGCCTTAACACAGGAGACCACATGTCTCCTGTGTTATATATATATTAGTGCTGTCAAAAGATTAAAATATTTAATCGCGATTAATCACATTTATGTCATAGTTAACTCAAAATTAATCGCGATTAATCACAAATTTGTATCTATTCTAAATGTCCCTTCATTTTTTCCCCATCATCATGCTCTATCAACATGGACAAGTGGATTGGCTTGCTTTATGCAAATGTTTTATTTTATTGAAAAACAACATTGCCAAACAGGGCGGTACAAAATAATATTATAAAGTGCACATTTCAGGTAAACAAGGACTCAGCCTATAGTGCAGGTGAACCATGGCTTAATATTTTATTTTTTTCAAGTTTGCTGTGAACGTAGCAGTCAGGCCTCTCAAACAGACAAGCAACAAAATAACAAACACACAAAACACACAGGCAAGTGTCGGCCTACTTTGAAATAAATTAAACACAAAACTTTGTAGGGCTATTTGAGTCCTCCCCATATTTGTGGAAAATGTCTGAAATAAAAAGTACCCTATTTTGAAATAAATAAAAACATATAGCTGCAGCCTAATAGCTTAAAAATATATATTTTAGTTGGCGAAATATTAAAACAAAAAGCGAGAGCAGGTCAGACTGGAGGCGAGCACAGAAACTGCAGCTCGGTAGAAACCAAGAGCAGCTTCTGCTCTGATCAAGAAGCTGAGGAGCTGATCTCTGATCAGCTGAGACCAGAGAAACTCTGTGTTTTCACTGTTTCCATAGTTAAGAAGCAGCCAGTCACTGAGCTCTGATTTCACTGTGTCTCTCTGAGCGAGTGCGCTGGGGCAGGGGGCGGGGCTACGGTGCGCTATCTGGAACCACACACACACACACACACACACACACACACAGACACACACACACACTCGCCCGCTCCTTGTACTTCATGACGGCCTGATCCGATGATGTTTTAAAAAATTATTGTGACTAAGTCAACCACCAACATGCAAAAGCGTGTGTCACACGGCGAAAGCGTGAGAGTTGGCAGCTCTGCGTTAATCTCGCGATAAAAAAATTAACGGCATTAAAATGGGTTTGCGTTAACGCCGTTAATAACGCGTTTAACTGACAGGACTAATATAAATATATATATATATCTGGGCTCAGCTCTTAACTGTTGTGATGCGTTCAGGTGCAGAACTGGGCTCAGTCACTGGTTTACACTTTGGAGGAGCTGGAGTGTAAAATCTGTTACAACCGGTACGACACTCGCAGCAGGAAGCCGAAGCTTCTGGGATGTTTGCATCGCGTCTGCGCCAAGTGCCTGAAGAAGATGGTCGACATGGGTGAGTGGAGCTGGAAGGTGAACAACACTGACACCTACAGGTTCAGACACGTCATTCTCATGACCAATCAGAGGTCATACTGCACCTGACCAATCACATGACAGCACGGAAGTAAACTGTCCAGTATGATGCAGCCAATCAGATACAAGGTTAACCCTTAACAACATCATGTTACTCCTTTCTGATTGGTTATCAGGAGAGTCCTCGCCCTCTGTCATCAGCTGTCCATTCTGTCGCCATGAGACGCATGTGCCCGATGAAGAGGTGAGGTGACCTTTCTGATGAGGACGAAAGACCCCTCCCCTTTTATTCTGACCCCGGACTGACTCCGCCTCTTCTCTTCTTTCTCAGGTGTGGTTGATGGAGGACGACCGACACATTCTGGCGGTGTTGTCGTGTCAGGACCGAGCTCGGCGTGGCGGAGGAGGAGGGGGGGTGGTGTTGAGTCCATCTTGTCTCACTGGTGAAAACATTTTTATTTGTTTGTTTGTTTATCATGTTTCTACTTAACGTCTGTGATGAGTTAAGGTGAGTGGATGTGCTGTGCCAGCAGGGGGCAGCGTGGAGGCGTCGCACCGCTCCTCAGACTGCCTGGTCATCACCATCATGGAACTTCCTGAATCGTCTCCCTCGTCCGACTCACTGAGCACGCTCAACGTGGTGGGGGTGTACCGCCCCCCCAGCATCGACTCGCTGCCCTGTCACCTGCCCCCCCACAAGTGTCACAACTGGACGTCCCGCAGCGTCCCTCGCTGCCTTCTGGGGGCGCTGTGTCTGGTCAGTACGAGAGTGGCGCCGGTCAGGGCAGAGAGTATTTGTGTGTGTGTCTGTCTGTGTGTGTCGTGACCTTGTCGTTGTATGTGTACAGGTGTTCTTCAGCTCGCTGCCACTGGGGATTTACCTGCTTATGATTGGTCAGCTGTGGTTGGGCGTCGTCCTCGTCAGTCTGGTCCCGTCCACGCTGCTCCTCCTCGTCGTCTACGGCTTCTGTCAGTGTCTCTGCCACGAGGTGATGGAGGCGCTCGCCACCCGCACACACACACTGCCGTGACCACACAACACGCTGCCGTGAACACACAACACGCTGCCGTGACCACACAACACGCTGCCATGACCACACAACACGCTGCCGTGACCACACAACACGCTGACATGACCACACAACACGCTGCCGTGACCACACAACACGCTGCCGTGAACACACAACACGCTGCCGTGAACACACAACCCGCTGCCATGACCACACAACCCGCTGACGTGACCACACAACACGCTGACATGACCACACAACACGCTGACATGACCACACAACACGCTGACATGAACACACAACACGCTGCCATGACCACACAACATGCTAACATGACCACACACACACTGACATGACCACACAACACGCTGCCGTGAACACACAACACGCTGCCATGACCACACAACACGCTGACGTGACCCCAAAACACGCTGCCGTGACCACACAACACGCTGACATGACCACACAACACGCTGCCATGACCACACAACACGCTGACGTGACCACACAACACACTGCCGTGACCACACAACACGCTGCCGTGAACACACAACACGCTGCCGTGACCACACAACACGCTGCCGTGAACACACAACACGCTGCCGTGAACACACAACACGCTGCCATGACCACACAACACGCTGACATGACCACACAACACGCTGACATGAACACACAACACACTGCCGTGACCACACAACATGCTAACATGACCACACACACACTGACATGACCACACAACACGCTGCCGTGAACACACAACACGCTGCCATGACCACACAACACGCTGCCATGACCACACAACTGGCTGCCATGACCACACAACACGCTGCCATGACCACACAACACGCTGACATGACCACACAACACGCTGACATGACCACACAACTGGCTGCCATGACCACACAACACACTGCCATGACCACACAACACGCTGACATGACCACACAACACGCTGACATGAACACACAACACACTGCCATGACCACACAACACGCTGCCATGACCACACAACACGCTGACATGACCACACAACACGCTGACATGACCACACAACACGCTGACATGACCACACACACACTGACATGACCACACAACACGCTGCCGTGAACACACAACACGCTGCCATGATCACACAACACGCTGCCATGACCACACAACACGCTGCCGTGAAGACACAACACGCTGCCATGACCACACAACACACTGCCGTGACCACACAACACGCTGACATGACCACACAACTGGCTGCCATGACCACACAACACGCTGCCATGACCACACAACACGCTGACATGACCACACAACACGCTGACATGAACACACAACACGCTGCCATGACCACACAACACGCTAACATGACCACACAACATATTAACATGACCACACAACACGCTGACGTGACCCCAAAACACGCTGCCGTGAACACACAACACGCTGACGTGACCCCACAACACGCTGCCGTTACCACACAACACGCTAACATGACCACACAACACGCTAGCATGACCACACAACTGGCTGCCATGACCACACAACACGCTGCCATGACCACACAACATGCTGCCATGAACACACAACACGCTGCCGTGACCAAACAACACGCTGACGTGACCACACAACACGCTAGCATGACCACACAACTGGCTGCCATGACCACACAACACGCTGCCGTGAACACACAACACGCTGCCATGAACACACAACACGCTGCCGTGACCAAACAACACGCTAACATGACCACACAACACGCTGACGTGACCCCACAACACGCTGCCGTTACCACACAACACGCTAACATGACCACACAACACGCTGCCGTGACCACACAACACGCTGCCATGACCACACAACACGCTGACATGAACACACAACACGCTGCCATGACCACACATCACGCTGCCATGACCACACAACACACTGCCATGAACACACAACACGCTGACGTGACCACACAACACACTGCCGTGACCACACAACACGCTGCCATGACCACACAACACGCTGCCATGACCACACACGCTGACATGAACACACCAGCCATGAAGACAACACAACATGGTGCCATGACGATGCAAGAACAATTACATTGCACAGTAACAATGTTGCCATAGCAACAACATGACCACTGTCACATGATCGCCTGTTGATCCACACCCCATCTAAAAACCAGCATAACTACAGCCAATCACAAGTGGGAGGCGGAGTCCGACATTTTCTCTCCATTGCCTCCTGCTGGAGGAACTGAGAACTGCAGATTACGACTGAATTATGAATTATCCTCCTCATGAACTGGTCAATGTCTGAGATCAGATCATCCAAGGCTGTTAGCTTAGCTTAGCACAAAGACTGTAAGCATGGGGAACTGTTAGCTTAGCTTAGCACAAAGACTGTAAGCATGGGGAACTGTTAGCCTAGCTTAGCACAAAGACTGTAAGCATGGGGAACTGTTAGCCTAGCTTAGCAAAAAGACTGGAAGTAATTGAAACAGGTTACGTAGCTAAGCAGGAAGTAATGCAGGGGAACTGTTAACCTTGAGCTGTTTGTGCTAAGCTAGGCTACCACTAGGTTAGGATCTGGAGAGTTGGATTTCCTTTACGGTTTTTGTCTCTTTAAAGTGCCGTCATATGATTTCATGTTTGATTTAGGAATCTTGTGATGATGATGATGATGATGATGACGATGATGATGATGATGATGATGATGATGATGATGATGATGACGATGATGATAGTCAGCTGATCATCAGGGCACGCACTGATGATCAGCTGACCTGTTTTATCACTTCAGATTAGTTTCCTTATAAAATCTAAAAAACGACCCCACGACAGTTCACAGTTTAATTTTGAATGAAGTTAAAATCACTAACATGACATTTTAGCTTAGCTTTAGCCTTCATGAAGCTAACGGCTGTTACACTAACAGTTAGCATTATGTATCAGTATAGCTTGTGAAGAGTAAGGGGCGTATTGGTGTTTAGCTTAGCATTAGCTAATCAACACTAGTTTAGTATTGATTGTATGATTATAAAAATTATCATAATTTTATTATCATCATTTTTACAGCTCTTGTTGTTAGCACTGTTAGCATCAAAGAGGCAAACTATTGAGAATCTGAAGGTTTAATTATCTTTATTTCATTGAACATGAAAGAAGAGCTGTTTGACCTCTGACCCCGGTCAGGTGAGACAGAGGTGTTTACCTGTGAGGCAGAACTGAGGGTAAAATAAAGAGTCTTGTGGGAGAGGTTCAGGTGTCAGCTGTTAATTAAAAACACTGAGGATCCCTGGAGTCAAGGAGGAGGAAGAGGAGGAAGAGGAGGAAGAGGAGTGTTGATAGAAACCTGAGCGATCGTCGTTCACACAAACAGACGCAGCTGATCGACAGCAGGTGAGTTTTATTCTTTATTCTACAATTTATTTTAGTCAAATGATTTGAAAAGGGTGTAATCTTATTAAGATTAGATGTATAATATATATATATGATAACATCTGATGAACAACTATCTATATAGTATGATATATAAATAATATAAAAATAATACTTTAATTTGATATAATAAGGAGTGAGTCAGGATCTACAAACAGGTCCTCCCCGGTCTGTCCTGCAGGACATGTCCTTCAGGCATGTCCAGGTCTTGTCTCTGACTCGTTGACTCGTGTTTGGTTTTTGTTGCTGATTGTTTCTGGATCAGAACGTCTGAAAGGAAACGAGTCGACTGATCCGTGTTCTGACGTCAGGTATGATCACGTTTATGATTCACTTGAAACCTTCAGAAAACACTGATATTTGCAGATTATTATTGTCTTTCATAAGAATATTCAGTTGAATGACATGTCAGGTTCAAACAGCTGGAACTGATCCAAACACCTGATGACATCATGAGCCGGTGGCGTCATTCAGTGGACGAGCTGGCAGCGCGGCGCGCCGGCAGCAGGGCGAGTGTGAGCGCGCCCAGGAAGCTCTCAGTCGGGTCACTTCCTGTTTCCAGCAGCTGGCAGCGTCGCTCGGCAGCTCAGCTGACTGCAGCTTCCTGAGAGACGAGATGGACGAGACGAGAGCGCTGGCTCACCGGATCTGCTGCGGTAACCACGCCCCCAACCCCCAAAACCACACCCACATACACACCTGTCTGTCTCTCACTTGTCTGTTGTGTCCAGGTCTGTCGCGGCGTCTGATGCGTCTGCTGTCAGGCAGTGACCCCCCCCCTCGGAGGACAGACAGGTGTCGGAGCGTCTCTGGGTTCTCTTACTGTCAGCGCTGGAGAACTTCCTGTCTGACCTCTGTAAAGCGAGTGATCTGATTGGACAGTTCCCTCTGACGCAGCGCTACGACAGACGCTTGTTGGTGAACACAGGTCAGCTGGTCATCTGTGATTGGTTGAATCATGTGACACTTTTACTTCTGCCTGATCAAGTTGAAATCTCCAGTTTCACGTTTCTTTAAAGAACTGACAGAGTGACACTCGACAGTAGACCCCTCTCTCTCTCACCTGTCTGACTCTCTCTCTCACCTGTCTGACCTTTGTGTCTCTCTCTCTCATCTGTCTGACCTCTGACCTCTCTCTCTCACCTGTCTGTCTCTCTCTCACCTGTCTGACCTCTCTCTCTCACCTGTCTGACCTCTCTCTCTCACCTGTCTGACCTCTCTCTCTCTCACCTGTCTGACCTTTGTGTCGCTCTCTCTCATCTGTCTGACCTCTGACCTCTCTCTCTCACCTGTCTGACCTCTCTCTCAAACCTGTCTGTCTCTCTCTCACCTGTCTGACCTTTGTGTCTCTCTCTCACCTGTCTGACCTCTGACCTCTCATTCTCTCTCCTGTGCAGGGTGCATGGATGGTGTGGTGGGCGTGGCTGCTCGGGTGGCAATTAGTCCAGGTGCCATGGCTCACCTTAGAGGAGGAGTCAAATCCTGATCTAACCAATCACATCGCTGGACTGGAGACGATGCTGCGCGAGATGCAACTGAGGGTGAGAGAGAACCAATCGAACGTTTTGCTTCATGATGAGAATCTGATCGACTCTTCAGACCTGGCGGCGCTTCCTCATTTAAACGTGTGGCGCCCTACAGGTGCCCGTTGCGTTTTGGTCTGTGGAGGCGACTCAGCCGGCCTGGGTCGAAGGTCGCGGGGAGGTGGACGAGCCACATGACACCCTGGAGGACCTGATGGAGGTCGAGGTCGTTGCCAACAACATGGCCGCCTGCTGCCAGCCGGCGTGCTGCGGACTGGGCTGTGTTGGGTAGAAGAGGGGGGGGGGATTCAACTCATCTTTATTCATACAACAGGAAGCAGAATTATTATCAATCAACAAATCGTTGTCAATGACCACGAAGAATCAATTTCATCTTGTTCAAACTAAATGTTCTATATTTTAAACCATATGAAGTTACAACAGGAAGTATGAAGATTAAGTTAAGTTATAATTATTTCACATAAGTTATTTTGAATAAAAAGCTCTAAAATGTTTCATTCAAACCTCAGTGAGGACAATCGTATCGTAATTTGAGATATAAATATTTATGTGAATGAACAGGAAGTAAAACTGTGTGAGTGTAGAACTGTTGCTTCATGAGAACAGCTGATCCGTTTGTCTGAACAGTCTCAACTGAAGGTTCCTGAGCTTCGACCACTTGACGTGAGCAGCGCTCGAGACGGACTCGAGGAAATCATCACATCGTCTTTGTAGAGAAATAAACTGAGTGTTTCTTCTGTAGTAATCAGCAATAAGACAAACAAGAAATAACAATAGAAACACTGCCAGTGGTTTTTATAGCTTCACACAGTCATAAACATATATACATCTTTTAACGCCGTACAATTATGGATATACACAGCAGAAAACATCTGAATTGTTCAAATAAAAACATGAGACGGCATGAAGCCTTCAGCCAATCAGAGCAGAGTTGTGACCGGTGCAGCAGCTGGAGAACATCTGTTAAGGTCACGTGACCTGGTGACGTTCTGCAGCGCAGGATGAAAGATTGGAACAAGCATGCGTTGTGCTCGGACCAGAATGCATCATGTTCAGTCAGCCGGTGACTTCATCTGAACAGCTGATCAGGCTACGATGATTTTCTGTTCCGTAAACATTTTAATTTATCACTTTAAATCACTGAAAATCCAAACAAACGAGTTGTCATAGTGTTGAATTAAGAACTTTATTTAACATAAAAATACTGTACAAGCAGACGTAACACAGACAGAGAGGGAGATGAAGAAGAGGAGGAGGAAGAAGAAGAAAATGTGGAGCTGCTTCACTCCTTGAAGGTCGAATGTAGATGAGCTTTAAAGGCTGAAAGAGACAAACAGAGTTAGAACTACATTTCCCATCAGCCCCTGCTGCCAGAGCTGACAGCTGATCAGTGATAAATAACAACTGACTTTGACCTGAACCAGAAAGCTACTGATCTCTGACTGGTTAACTTGAGTGGGAAAGGATTTGATCAATAAACAATAAAACTAAATCAATAAGAATTTAACAAGTTAAATGTGTCAAATCAATTAATCAAAGTTATTCATGAATTTCCTTCTTTATGTGAACATTATGATCAAATATCATAATTGATCATATTATGAGACGACTCCTCGCTCTGATCTTTCTCCACAGGAACACAACAGTCACTGAAACGTGTGTTGTTCATATTGTGTAGTGTTGTGTAAGAGTCTCTCACCTTCTTGATCGTCCCACAGTTCGGCTGCTGTCGGGTTTAAAGGCGACTCGTTGTTTGGTTCTGAAACACAACACACACGAGTCAATGTGACATCACTTCCTGAAGTCCTCAGCCCAGGATCATGTTGCTTGTGTATTGTGACAGTACCTCCCAGCAGGCTCTGGATGGACAGGAGGATGGAGCGGACGTCGTACAGCGCCGACCACTTCTCCTTCAGGATGTCCAGACAGATGAACCCGTTCTCGTCCACGTTGGGATGAAAACACGGCGTCACAAACTTCACACGAGGAGCCTGGTACGGGTAACCGGCGGGAAAATCCAGAGACAGGCGGTACCTGAGGCCCTCGTACACCTGAGACAGACAAGTGACCAGAGAGAGACAGGTCATGACAGGATGGGACACCTGAGAGACACAGGGACAGAGTGTGGACCTACCGTCCCCTGAGCGCCGTTGATGGTTCCGATCCATTTGAAAAGATTATCTGACTCTGGAAACGCTGAGATCCCCTTATCACCGGACATCTGTCAGACAGACACATGATGTCAGAGAGACAGGTCGCCTGACCATGATGACATCATCAGAAATGAAAGACAAACTCACCATCAGAGTCATGAGCTCCTGCTGCAGCCTACACACACACACACACACACAACAAACACACACAGGTTACAGATCAGACCTTATTGAAGTGACCCAGGACCCGGTCCAGACCTGAGTCAGAACAGAACCAGCAGAACCAGGAGGAGAGTTAAGCATTACGTTAGAGTCACTTCAAAATTAAAGCGACCTTCTTGTAGGATCACACATTTGTACAGTCTGAATGAAATAACTATTTAATGAACTGATTCATGAGAATACAGAAAATGTGTTGAACATGACCATGAAACTATTAATGAGACACTTGATTATAAATAATTGGATTTCCTAATATTGTCAGAGTGAGACTGAGGTGATGTCATTGTTAAGAAGTTATTCTACATTACAAAGTTGATCACAGATGAACTAATTTGTGAAGTCAAAATGTTCTCACTTCCTGTTTCATGTTGAGTCAGAATGTTTGGATCACAAATGTTATTATTAATAATTACTTCATCTCATTAGTTCCCAGACTGAACAAATACCACATCACAGCAAGGTCGCTTTTATTTTGAAACCACTGCTACCGTAATGCTCATAGAAAACGTTGGTTGTGCTTTGACCCGGTGTCGGTTCGGTCTCTCACCGTTTGGACACCGAGCCTCTGGCCGCGCTGCCGCCGCTCTCGCTGCCCTTCAGAGCGGCTGTGGAGGAAGCTGCACCCGCTGCGGGGTCCATGTTCTGAGAGGCCATGATGGAGTGATCCGGTTCCTGCTGGACAGAGACAAAGACCGGGTCAGAGCCGGACGCACACCGCGCTCACTGCTCCGGTCCCCGGTAGTCAGCAGCTCGACGGTAGTAACCGGAAGGGTCAGTAAACACAAGTCCCACAACTGTCCACCTGAGCCCGGTGTCTCTTAACGGACGGTCCGGTGTCTCTTAACGGACGGTCCGGTGTCACTTAACGGACGGTCCGGTGTCTCTTAACGGACGGTCCGGTGTCTCTTAACTTAACGGACGGTCCGGTGTCTCTTACCGGACGGTACGGTGTCCCTTAACGGACGGTCCGGTGTCTCTTAACTTAACGGACGGTCCGGTGTCTCTTAACGGACGGTCCGGTGTCTCTTACCGGACGGTCCGGTGTCTCTTAACGGACGGTACGGTGTCTCTTAACGGACGGTACGGTGTCTCTTAACGGACGGTCCGGTGTCTCTTAACTTAACGGACGGTACGGTGTATCTTAACGGACGGTCCGGTGTCTCTTAACGGACGGTCCGGTGTCTCTTAACGGACGGTCCGGTGTCTCTTAGCGGACGGTACGGTGTCTCTTAACGGACGGTCCGGTGTCTCTTAACTTAACGGACGGTCCGGTGTCTCTTAACTTAACGGACGGTCCGGTGTCTCTTAACGGACGGTCCGGTGTCTCTTAGCGGACGGTACGGTGTCTCTTAACGGTCAATGCTAACGGATCCGCTGAATTCGCATGTTAGCATCTGAGTTCAGCTTTAGCTTCAAGCTAGTAGCAGGCTAACTGAGCGTTAGCTTCGCTATTAGCCTGTTTACCACTGGCGTCACACCGCGGACACACGCAACCCTTCCTCGCATTCACACCCGCACAGATCCCGGTTGAATCCGGTGCTTAAATGAGGTGTTAAATCCCGGTGGAACCGCGGGGACTCACCGTGTCCGGGGTCCGGGTCCAAGCTGCGTCTGCCGGATTCAAACCAAGCACCCTGCCGCCCCCCCGGTTTAAACTGATGCGCCGTCACACACGCAGCCAATCAGCGCCAGACTTTTAAAAACAAACCACCTCCTGTTGACCAATGAGAAGAGTAAGAACGATGGGAACCGCGCTCTGATTGGACGGGAGGAACTTCCATAACGTGACATCACAGAGTGGAAACAAAGAAAAAATAAACAGATTTTTTCACCTTTTATTTATATACACTGGATTTTTTTAATATCATATTTCATTATATTTAATTGATAAAACGTCAACCTAAATTTATTCTGAAATTCACGAGTATTTACTTTATTTTACTTTCACAAACATTTCTATGATATTTCATGTTTCCAGATTACATTTATTATTTCACTCTATTTTTCTTACATGAGGTCAGAGGTGAAACGAGCATAACTACACCCTTGAATATGAATATAAAATATGTTCATTAACAAAAACACGAACCATCTGTTATTGCTCATCAGCTGGTTGGCTCCTGTCCGCATGGGGGCGCTCCTCACCTGGACTCTGACAACAGAAGAAGACGAGGGTGCCGGAAGTGGTGATGTTATTTTGAAGTAGTTTCTTTATTTCCAGTCTGTGGTCGTTTCTGCCTCAGACAAGATGAACGCGCCTCCCGCCTTCGAGTCGTTCCTGCTGTTCGAGGGAGAGAAGAAGATCAGCATCAGCAAAGACACGAAGGTTCCCAACGCGTGTCTGTTCACCCTGAACAAAGAGGACCACACACTGGGCAACATCATCCGAGCGTGAGAGCCACACAGCATGCTAACAGAGGCTACAGACATGCTAACAGGAGACTACAGACACAGCTAACAGAGGCTACAGACATGCTAACAGGAGACTACAGACACAGCTAACAGAGGCTACACACCATGGTAACAGGAGGTTATAGACATGCTAACAGAGGCTATAGACACAGCTAATAGGAGGCTACAGACATGCTAACAGAGGCTACAGACACAGCTAATAGGAGGCTACATACATGCTAACAGAGGCTACAGACACAGCTAACAGAGGCTACAGAATCAGCTAACAGGAGGCAACAGACACTGCTAACATAGGCTACAGACCCAGCTAACAGGAGGCAACAGACGCTACAGACACAACTAACAGAGGCTACACACCATGGTAACAGGAGGCTACAAACACAGCTAACAGAGGCTACAAACACAGCTAACAGAGGCTACAGACACAGGTAACAGAGGCTACAGACACAGCTAATAGGAGGCTATTACACACCATGGTAACAGGAGGCTACAGACATGCTAACAGAGGCTACAGACACAGCTAACAGAGGCTACAAACACAGCTAACAGAGGCTACAGACACAGCTAACAGAGGCTACAGACACAGCTAACAGAGGCTACAGACATGCTAACAGAGGCTACAGACACAGCTAAGAGAGGCTACGGACACAGCTAACAGAGGCTACAGAATCAGCTAACAGGAGGCAACAGACACTGCTAACATAGGCTACAGACCCAGCTTACAGGAGGCAACAGACGCTACAGACACAACTAACAGAGGCTACACACCATGGTAACAGGAGGCTATAGACATGCTAACAGAGGCTACACACCATGGTAATAGAGGCTACAGACACAGCTAACAGAGGCTATAGACATGCTAACAGAGGCTACACACCATGGTAATAGCGGCTACAGACACAGCTAACAGAGGCTACAAACACAGCTAACAGAGGCTACACACCATGCTAACAAGAGACTACACACCATGCTAACAAGAGGCTACAGCCTCAGAAGAGAGGGCTCAGTACTAGTTGTCACCTTTTATTGTTAACGGTTCTAATTGAGTCCTGACAGGAAGTGCTCTAAAACAATTGTTATAATGAAACATCAG
Source organism: Pseudopleuronectes americanus (assembly GCA_038501795.1). Taxonomy (NCBI): domain Eukaryota; kingdom Metazoa; phylum Chordata; class Actinopteri; order Pleuronectiformes; family Pleuronectidae; genus Pseudopleuronectes; species Pseudopleuronectes americanus. The sequence continues at coordinate 276,846 of JBAMIH010000032.1, read as the reverse complement.
ATTTTTTATACATTGGATACAAACCTGCTCATGTTTGTTTGTTTCTCAGTCAGCTGTTGAAGGATCCTCAGGTTCTGTTTGCTGGTTATAAGGTTCCTCATCCTCTAGAACACAAGATCGTCATCAGAGTCCAGACCACACCTGACTACAGTCCACAGGTAACACACACACACACACACACCTGACTACAGTCCACAGGTAACACACACACACACACACACACCTGACTACAGTCCACAGGTAACACACACACACACACACACACCTGACTACAGTCCACAGGTAACACACACACACACACACACCTGACTACAGTCCACAGGTAACACACACACACACACACACCTGACTACAGTCCACAGGTAACACACACACACACACACCTGACTACAGTCAAAGTATCACACATACACACACCTGACTACAGTCCACAGGTAACACACACACACACACCTGACTACAGTCCACAGGTAACACACCTCACTACACACACACACTTTGATAGATGTTTTATTAACAGGAAATGATTTTCGTTGTTTTGACAGGAAGCGTTTACAAACGCCATCACAGATCTGATCAGCGAGCTGTCTCTTCTGGAGGAACGCTTCCGAGTCGCCATCAAAGATAAACAGGAGGGGATTGAGTGATCCCCTGCAATGCCACTACCTGCCTGTGTTTATTTTTATAAATAAAGTCTGTGATGGCACAACCTTGTGAATGAGACGGTTTTAAATGTAAACATTCGATTCTTCAGGAATCAGTTGTAGATCATGATTAGATGCACGTTCCTGTAGATACATGCTGCACAACATCAGGAGAATATGTCCCCACTCAGGTTCTGATCCATGTTCCAGGCTCTGGTCATCTCAGGTCTATAGACTACTACCCCGGCAGGTCTACCTGCTGCTGCCATCCGACCTCTGCATCCAGAAACCAGCAGCTCCACTGGTCTTTAACCTAAGTTCACTCACTCTTCCGCTCCCTTCACTGGTTACCAGTAGCTGCATCCGTTTCAGAACACTAGGGCTGTGTCTCAAACCGAACACTTTACGAAGTACACTGCAATACAGTGCACTGCAATACAGTGCACTTACATCTGTGGTGCACTCCGTCGCTGATCAGTGCTGTCTCAAATGGAACACTTACGTTAACCACTTGGCGGAAGTGACGGACGCAAATCTGTTTTAGAAATTAAATGAAAAGCTGCCAAAAAGGCTCCTCCTCTTCCGCTACGTAGCCAAGGCGTTTAGGGCGAGAAGTGTCCATCGTTTTACACTGCATTTTTTTGACCGTTTGCAGTGCGCCATCCGGGTACTTTCAGTGCCCTGAATTCTGCTGGTTCTGTCAGTGTGAACGCCCTAAGCCCTAAAAGTCAGTGCTCGAAGTGCACAAGTGCTCGGTTTGAGACACAGCCTCGTACTCTGCAAGGACCAATCAGCTGCTCCCTCACTGAGAGGGACACCTGTCACTCAACATCAGGACAGTTTCCTGTCCTGTATCCTAAACGGTGATGGACAGGAAGTCTTCACATCTTCCTCCAAACTGAAGACACATCTCTTCAGATCACACATAGCACTAAATGTAATGTAAGGAAAAACACGTCTTCTGGTCAGAAACAGTTTTATTAATTTTTGTTAAAAAAAACAGTATAAATGAAAGGATAAGAGCCAATCATGTCAGAGTATGTGAATCACATGATTGCTCTCTGATGAGTCGGAGGTCAGAGGTCAGCATCTCTCTGAGCCTCCATGGCTCTCTTCATCTTGTCAATCATCCACGAAGGAACGGAGAACGGCTTCATCTCGTCCATCCTGACGTCAGGACAGTCCCTGCACACACACAGTTACCATGGTAACAACAGGGGTGGAACAAACCTGTAGAGCTGGTAACCATGGAGACAGACTCACTTGTACTCGTCGCTGCGGGACAGGTCCTGGATGTCTTCTTCGATCAGCAGGTAGGCCTGAACACAAACAGCAGTGGTGCCTTCAGGGGCAGTCGTACAGGTGGAAACTAAGCTTTCAGACCTGCATTGATAATCTGGCACCCTCCAGAGAGGCGTTAGAGTTTCTCACGTCAGCCCCCGAGAGAATCCCAGCCTCGTGTCCGAATGATGTGAGGACAGAGGAACTGTGTATGAGTAAAGTAACGTCATCTACCCCTCTACAGGAGGAGGAGCCATGGTATCCAGGTCCCGCCCATACACTCGATCAACCCCGACTCCAGTTATTATGAATCAAATAACCGATAAAATCTAAACATCCAGATAAGAACGACCTTAAATAACAAACATCTTTACAAACATTTGTTCAATGTCTGCTTTGATTCTTTTGTTTGGTCCATGCTCCATCTGCTAACATGGAGGAGGGCTTACAAACCATCTGCAGAAAGCCACCAGGGGGCGATCAGGATGATTTCCAAACCGTTTGTCATCCATCTTTATTAACATAGGGAGACAAACCCTGGTGGAGCTTCCGGGGAAACAGCTGCAGCAGAATCCAACACAGCTGAAGTAACTAGTGACCGATTCTTCAGACGTGATAAAACATAACCTGCCTCCATCCTGCTGCTGTGATGTCATCAAGTGACCACTAGCCCCGACCTTCATGTTCAACTGGGAGCGACGTCATTTACTCAAAGTGTTTGGACTAAAGGCCGATGTATGCTTCTCCGTTTTGACGGACACGGACAGAGACACGCCCACTCCGAGCGCCTCGGAGAGCTTTTCGTGCAACTCTGATTTTTCTAACTACACGTCGGCATGGCGGAGAGCCTACGGATAGCCCTTGGCTGTGATTGGTCCGCTAACGACATATCCGGACCTCAAACTTCCTGCTTCATCGGCTTCCGGGAGCAGGTCAACAATGAACGTGGACCTCTTCTGAGAACTCATGAGGTCGGCTTCTCTAAGCTCGTCGTCCGTTTCGCCACCTGCTGTTCTGGCGCCGAATCGTTTTCAGCAACAGAGAACTATAAATTAAAAAGTGTCCGTCCGATCTGTCCGTCAGTCTGAGAAGCATACAGGCTAAGTCCGTTAGCATCTCCACGTCCTGTGGAGGAGATTCAATAAAACTAATCCTGAACCGACTCTGACCAGAAGATTTTCTCACCATCTTTCCTCCTGTCGCTCTCATGTGATGTCGCTCTGCCAACCACTGCTTATCCTGTGCATCTGCAGCAAACTGACACACACACACACACACTTTGTTGAGATGTACCATCAGTGTGGAGGTAAGCATAGTTATACATAAAGGCTAGATGTCTCAGGCGCCTCGCCCACCCACAACATTGTGTTGGTAGTGGTACATGTACTTTTAAATAAAAATAAAATAAAATAATTATTGATGTACATTTGTAAAGGGAAATCTTGTAGCTATTTAAGAACATTATTATATTTTTTAGAAAATAACAATTATTCATAAGTAGTCAGTCTCATAACTACATCTGAGGTTTTATAACCAAACAGTTTCAAAATCTGTTGAAAATTTAGCAAGTTATGTTTATTTAAAAAGTACATGTACCACTACAACACAATGTTATGGGTGAGCGATCTGCCTGTGGCAAGATGGCCGCCAAGTGCAGACGTTCGACTCCGTTGGCCGAGTCATCTAGCCTTTATATATATATATATATATATATATATATCTCTATGGAGGTGAGTGTGCGTTTGTTACCTTGAACAGGTCGGAGTGTTTGATGTAGATTCGTCCTCTGGTCCCGCCCATCCCCAGCGCCCTGCAAGGTGACATCACAGTGTCAGGTGACCTTTCAACTCTTGATCAGCTGATAAAACTTTTTTACGACATGTTTATTATTTTATAAACAGCAGACATTAGAAACCTTTTATAATAGCAGAAGAATGTTTAATTAAACTCAACTTCCCAATACCACAACACACATTTAATTTGAAAAGACAGATACAGCTTATACCAGGGGTCTTCAACGTTTTTCAGGCCAAGGCCCCCAAACAGGTGGAGAGATGGAGCAGGGACCCCCTACTATATATATTGTTTAAGATTGTGTTTTATATTAAACTGGGCCTAGTGCCATGTATAAACATAGCCACCCTGTTATTGTGCATTCAATACTAAGCTATTCAAATATTACCCATTTATAAACATACATCTTTCATACAACACTGAGCTTTTAAAGTAATTCACAGCTTCATGTTTTTATTTTAAACATACATGTAGCACACAACTTATCTAACCTTGGACGGATGGAGGTTGTCAGACAGAGGTTTAAATCAGCCTCTCAATATGTTGGATACATGTTAATGTGTATTTGAAGACATTTACATTTTTGGGAAAAAATTGGGTACAAAAAAAATTAAAAATTATAAAAAATATAAAAAATTGTCTAATCAACCAAGCATTTCGCGACCCCCCCTGCAGTACCTCCGCGGACCCCCTAGGGGTCGCGGACGCCCTGTTGAAGACCTCTGGCTTATACAATCACACAACCACACCCACTGAGGCCAGAGGAAACATTACAAGAGGACAGAGGTGATCACCAGCACCACCTGGTGTCTGGGCTGACCACCACGTACAAACATGTAAACAGCATGTTCTGGACATGTTGTTGACTCACTTGTTTGCTCTGGAGCCAAGAACAAACGTGCTGCTGTCATTGAGCCTGGACGGATCCCACTGAAATACAAAGACTCTGGATCATTACACAACGATGTGACAGAGTTTGGTCCACGTCCCATCTGCTAACCTGGAGAATGCTGTGGTTTGTGACCTATACCGCAGCCAGCCACCAGAGGGCTGTTCAGAGCTGATCTCACCTTCGGTCCTTCTCTCTTGATGGAATCAGGCTTCGGCTTCGCTCTGAGGACAAAAGGTCAAAGGTCGTCAGGTGAGGTGATCTACCTGGACACTGATGATGTCACTGTCAGGTACTCACTGAGAGGTGAAGGTCAGAGGTCGATCAGACGAGACGAGTGCGGCACTGGGACGGGTTTTTCTCTGAGGACACAAAGTAATCAGTTATTCACACAATCGATTCCTTCACCTGTCTCACACCCGTCCACCTGTACCTCATACCACTGTCTCACACCTGTCCACCTGTACCTCATACCACTGTCTCACACCCGTCCACCTGTACCTCATACCACTGTCTCACACCCGTACACCTGTACCTCATACAACTGTCTCACACCTGTCCACCTGTACCTCATACCACTGTCTCACACCCGTCCACCTGTACCTCATACCACTGTCTCACACCTGTCCACCTGTACCTCATACCACTGTCTCACACCCGTCCACCTGTACCTCATACCACTGTCTCACACCCGTACACCTGTACCTCATACAACTGTCTCACACCCGTCCACCTGTACCTCATACCACTGTCTCACACCCTGTCCACCTGTACCTCATACCACTGTCTCACACCCATCCACCTGTACCTCATACCACTGTCTCACACCTGTCCACCTGTACCTCATACCACTGTCTCACACCCGTCCACCTGTACCTCATACCACTGTCTCACACCCGTACACCTGTACCTCATACCACTGTCTCACACCCGTCCACCTGTACCTCATACAACTGTCTCACACCCGTCCACCTGTACCTCATACCACTGTCTCACACCCGTCCACCTGTACCTCATACCACTGTCTCACACCCGTACCTCATACCACTGTCTCACACCTGTCCACCTGTACCTCATACCACTGTCTCACACCCTGTCCACCTGTACCTCATACCACTGTCTCACACCCGTCCACCTGTACCTCATACCACTGTCTCACACCCGTCCACCTGTACCTCATACCACTGTCTCACACCCGTCCACCTGTACCTCATACCACTGTCTCACACCCGTCCACCTGTACCTCATACCACTGTCTCACACCTGTACCTCATACCACTGTCTCACACCCGTACACCTGTACCTCATACAACTGTCTCACACCCGTCCACCTGTACCTCATACCACTGTCTCACACCTGTACCTCATACCACTGTCTCACACCCGTACACCTGTACCTCATACCACTGTCTCACACCTGTCCACCTGTACCTCATACCACTGTCTCACACCCGTACACCTGTACCTCATACAACTGTCTCACACCCGTCCACCTGTACCTCATACCACTGTCTCACACCTGTCCACCTGTACCTCATACCACTGTCTCACACCCGTCCACCTGTACCAAATACAACTGTCTCACACCCGTCCACCTGTACCAAATACAACTGTCTCACACCTGTCCACCTGTACCTCATACCACTGTCTCACACCTGTCCACCTGTACCAAATACCACTGTCTCACACCTGTCCACCTGTACCTCATACCACTGTCTCACACCTGTCCACCTGTACCTCATACCACTGTCTCACACCTGTCCACCTGTACCTCATACCACTGTCTCACACCTGTCCACCTGTACCAAATACCACTGTCTCACACCTGTCCACCTGTACCAAATACCACTGTCTCACACCTGTCCACCTGTACCTCATACAACTGTCTCACACCTGTCTGACAGTAAATCATACCACTGTCTCACACCTGTCCACCTGTACCAAATACCACTGTCTCACACCTGTCCACCTGTACCTCATACCACTGTCTCACACCCGTCCACCTGTACCTCATACCACTGTCTCACACCTGTACCTCATACAACTGTCTCACACCTGTCCACCTGTACCTCATACCACTGTCTCACACCTGTCCACCTGTACCAAATACAACTGTCTCACACCTGTCCACCTGTACCTCATACCACTGTCTCACACCTGTCCACCTGTACCTCATACCACTGTCTCACACCTGTCCACCTGTACCAAATACAACTGTCTCACACCTGTCCGACTGTACCTCATCATCTGAGCACATCAGTGTTGAGAGTCTGAGCGAACAGTCAGAGGTCAGAGGTCAGAGGTCACACTACCTTCTTGAGCAGGGGACTTCCTCTTTGACTGCAGTCGTCGTCAGCAGGCCTGGTTCTCTGTCAAGAATCAAAACGAGAAGAGGAATCAGGTTGTGACTGAGGCTTTTGATCTGATTGGTCAGATTGAAGGCTCCTACCTTGATTGCGATCTCTGACCGAACTTTCTTCACCTCCTCTTCTGGAAACAGCTGTTTGGCCTGGTGATGTCATCAGAGGAAACCATGGTTACCACAGAGAGAGACAGGTGAGTACCGATGGTCACATGACCTTCAGGGTCAGATCACAGTAAATCACCTTACATGTTCTAGAACGTTCCTGCAGGCCTCTTTGATCAGCTGGTCAGTCTGAACATCATCACCTACGTTCACCTTCACGTTCTGAGCAGCTTTCTCAAAGAACTGAAACACAAACACATTCAAATCCATACATGTATTTATGTATTTCTGATAATAACTTAGAACAGTTGTATTTATATATAGTAATGATAAGTTATAGAAGTTCAACCCTGCTCAGGTGTCCCATGTCACTGTAAAAAACGCATTGAATTATTTTGACCTCTGACCTTCTGGTACTTCCTGAACACAGCCATGATGTCATCATTGAAGCTGGGCTGAAGCACCGCCCTCAACAGGTCCATGGAAACCTGAGGATCTGTGTAGCTACACACATGCACACGCACACTCACAGATCAATTCTAACTGTAGGTTTGTGTTATGTAAAGTATAAATTAGTTTTAAACATTATAAACCAGTACTGACCTGACAGCCATGTGCGAGCGTCGTCCTCGTCTGTGGATCTGTCTGTGTTTGATCATCACGTTCCACGGTTTCTGAAAACAGAGAGAACATAACAACAGTTGAGGCCGGCGCATGCTTCTGCAACTGCATCAATTTATGGTTCCCCAAGCACACGCGTGTTGCAAAGCAATTCTCCAACAGAACTCTAGGCGGAGCAACGTTTTTTGTTGAAGAAAACCTTCGAGACGTCTTCTTTGTGTGTCGTCCTCGACTGTTTGTTTACATCACCACTGCTGCTCCTCCTTTTTCTGTCAGACATATTAGTTCCATATCTCCCGTTTATCAAGTGGTCATACTTTCGGATCTCTTCTGTCAAACGTGATGAATATGTAACTTATTGACCAGTTAACAAGGTGACCAGTTAACATGGTGACCAGTTAACATGGTGACCAGTTAACAAGGTGACCAGTTAACATGGTGACCAGTTAACATGGTGACCAGTTAACAAGGTGACCAGTTAACATGGTGACCAGTTAACAAGGTGACCAGTTAACATGGTGACCAGTTAACATGGTGACCAGTTAACATGGTGACCAGTTAACGTGATGAATATGTAACTTATTGACCGGTTAACATGATGAATATGTAACTTATTGACCAGTTAACGTGATGAATATGTAACTTATTGACCAGTTAACGTGATGAATATGTAACTTATTGACCAGTTAACATGATGAATATGTAACTTATTGACCAGTTAACGTGATGAATATGTAACTTATTGACCAGTTAACATGATGAATATGTAACTTATTGACCAGTTAACGTGATGAATATGTAACTTATTGACCAGTTAACGTGATGAATATGTAACTTATTGACCAGTTAACATGATGAATATGTAACTTATTGACCAGTTAACATGTGAATATGTAACTTATTGACCAGTTAACGTGATGAATATGTAACTAATTGACCAGTTAACATGATGAATATGTAACTTATTGACCAGTTAACGTGATGTTTCTCGGTGACGCTGAACTATCGCGACACTTCGTGGTTTCTTTGAGCTAAGCTTCAGCTGCAGTGAAAACTGTGCAGGTCACATGACTTTGTTAAAAGTTCAAACAGCTGAATCAGAAGGGTTAGCATTGAGCTAAGCTAGCCCGCTAACCCCGGTCCGCTCTCACCGGGGTCTGCTCCAGCTGCTCTGTCCCGTCCTGCTGCAGCCAGTCCCGGCCTCCCTCGCTGCGGTGGGCTCCCATGGAGGAAGCTTTGTGATCCGGGTCCACCTGAGCTAACCGTGCTAGTGTGAGCTAACCACAGGTAAAGCTAACTGAGTTAGCACAGGCCGAGCTGAGTGACAGATGATCGATAATCGATGATCCGCGGATCGACGTCTGATTCCCGGAAGTAACGTTCACTTCCGCTGTGAAGCTACGGCTACTGCAGCGCATCCGGTGTCATTTCAAAGTAAAAGCCCACCCTATACCAATCTAATAAACAAGCTTTATTTTGAAATGTCAGGATTTGTTTATTGGGTCGATACACGGAAGTGAGAAGTTCTCTGAAAAGTATAAATACCGAAGCTGTGATATTGTGATGAAAAGTGATGTTTAAATGTTAAACGTCACTGATTCAGTTAAAATTCTGACACTAGTGTTACCGTCAGTCATCTGGGTTCTCGTGAGGACCTGTACTGTAGCACCAACACTCAGCCTGCATCTCTGGTTGAGCTTATTTCTATATTTCAGTCTAAGGAGGACGAGGGACACACTTTATGACACAAGTCCAGTCTCCATCCTCACGTCATCAGAGAACCACAAACACTTTAACTGAAGACAATTATTATTCATCAGTCAGGAAAATAATCATCAGAATCCTTAGTTTGAATCACCTGAACATATTTAACTCTCTGTCACAGGAGACAACGTTTAACAGTTTTAATGAATAAATATAATCTTATTTTAACATGTGATAAACATCTTACATGTTTTATCACATGGAAACTTTAATTAAATCAAATCATTTGTTTTTGTCATAAAACAAAACAATTTTATTAAACATTAAGAAAATCAGAAAATGAAGAGAAACATCACACGTGTCAGAGGTCGTCACAAGATTTTATCTCAAAATTACAAGAGCGTTAATATTTCTGATCCAATTAATTCATTAGTTACAAGAAAATGTCTCCAGTTTGTTTTCACCATTATGATGTTTACAGTCCAACGTTAGCCTAGCTTATCAGTCAGCTTAGCTTAAAGGACCGCTCCGTCAGAGACTGGGAGGAAACATTCAGGATCAGGCGTCATTCAGAGTCCGAAGATTCATGCACCAAAGACAAAAGGACGCATATAAAAATATGAGGAAGCATTTCCTGTTTGACGTCACGTTTCCCACTGTTCAGCGTTGCCGTCACTCAAACACGTTTTCTTTTACACACAAACATTTTCTTCTTCACTTTGGTTCAGAACTTTGTCAAACAGGAAACAGTTAATCTCTTTAAAAAACCTTACATTAAATTAAAAAAAAACAGACAAGGAAAAGAACATAAACAGTTTCACTGTACAGTATCTACACGGTGACAGACGTCTGATCGGACCGCACATCGGCCAATCAGAGGACTTGTCCCACACTCCCTCAGGAAGTGATGGGACCTCTGACGAGGCAAGAAGGTAGCGTCCGTCTCTCAGCGCCTTCACCGACCAGTCCGAATCCCAGTTCTGACTCCGCCTCCTTCCACCAGTTAATACAACCTCACTCTGATGCCCCATGCTGGCTGAATACTCAGTCTCCCAGAATGCCCCCTGGCACTGATTGGCCAGAAGATCATGAGGAGGCAGGGCCTGAAGTGGGACGCTGCTGGATTTTGTCCAATAGAAACGATAGCTGCCTTGTCAACCAATCACCAAGCCCAGTCGGTGAGGGGACCAATGAGAAGTCCTCTGGCCCAGAGGAGAAGTGACAACACAGATGACATCACAGGTGAATGAAGAGGTTTTTCTGCTGGAGTTCAAACACGTCGCTGCTCACTAATTTAACTCTGCTCTCATTGGTTGCCTTCCTACGGCACCATGTCCCGACTTGAACCCGAAGCTCCAGATTCTGTGATATCAGCCTCGACCAATCAGAACAGCTGGAGTGGACAGGGATGAAACAGACCACAGGGATGATGGTGGGTCGACAGTACAAATAAAGGTTAAGGTATCGGTGTGGCTCTTTACCCCCGGCTGGCAGCCGCCACAGAACTGCATGGTGGGTATGTTGAGAGAAGCTGAGGGTGAGCTACAGGTGCTGGTGAGGGACAATCTGAACAGACAACAAGGGCAGGGGCCAGGACTACACTACAAGCCCTGCCCCTCTACACGGCAGCCATCTTGTCCTGAGGACTACTGCTGCTACTGCTGCTGCTGTTGTCGTTGTCGTTGTTGTTGTTGTTGTTGTTGTTGTCATGGCTCCCTGGTGACATCACACTGCTCTGCGTCCTATCAGAGGCCTTGGGGGTAGAGTCTTTGTCTCCTGGAGCAACGTTGGCAGGGCCAGGCGAAGACAGGGAGGAGGGGCGAGCGGAGGAGGGGCGGTACGCCTTCGTCAGCTCTGCCAGACGCTCTGGAGTCGGAGCCCACTTCACAAAACCTGCGTTATTCTGAAGGAAGAGAACCGCAGTACCGTGGACCGCCCTGTACGACATCTCCTCCCTAGCAACACAAGGAGTGGAGTATTAATGTAGTACTGTGTAGTATTTACAAAACCGTGTAGTATCAGTGTAAACTTAGTACACAAACTGTAGTATCAGTGTAAACTTAGTACACAAACTGTAGTATCAGTGTAAACTAAGTACACACAGTGTAGACTTAGTACACAAAGTGTAGTATCAGTACACTGTATTGTATCAGTGTAGTATTAGAACCCATAGTGTAGTATTAGTACCTGTTGCAGATGTGCTGACTCCCGGATCGATACTCGTGCTCGTAGGCGGGGACATTCAGCTGATGACGGAGGAATCGACTTCCCTCCATGCGAGTCAGAGCCGGGGTCACGGGGTCACGCCACTCAGGAACAAAGACGATGAAGGACAGAGGCTCCGAGGATTGATCCAGAAGGTCCTGACGGAGACAGACCATCAGTCAGCAGCACATTCAGGAGCAGTACAGACCACTACAGACCTGTACAGACCAGGATGCTACACTGACCTCGAAGTGTGTCACCATTGCATCCATCATCTCTTCACAGAACGGAGGGTTGGCTTCAAACGAGCCACTGACTGGCGAGAAGGACAGGAAGGGCCTGAAAACACACACTCAGTTACTCACACTGTGTCGACAAACCACACACCGCAGACCCACAGCTCACAGATTTCTGTCTCACCCTCTAGATCCAAAGAAGCCGTCAATATCAGGGAAAGCCGAGGAGAACTGTTTGAAGTAGCAGTTGAGCGGCGAGGCGAAGCACTCGAAGGAAACACCAAACTGTCGGTTCAAGGCTTCAAACACTGCCACCGGCAGTGCCCCCTGCAGGCCGGTCCCCTCATTAGCACCGCTGCCAAACATCTCCTGGACAAACAAACACATCTTGTTAACCAATGAGCTCTGACACCCGCTGTCATCTGGCAGAACCTCGAAGCTGATTGGATGACAGAGAGTCAGCTGACCTGGTATCTCTTCAGGAGGCACCAGACTCTGGACAGGAACTTCTCAAAGCGAGGATCGTCAATACAGCTGTACCTGTACAGCAGCTCCTGTAACCATGGTAACCACAGAGACAGATGTTTCCAGGTTAGTGTCGCCCTCTGCTGGTGAGCACTGAAATTGACTTCACATGTTTCACATTAAAACTTCCTGGAGGACTTCAAATTTAAACATCTGCAGGAAGTCATGGTAATAGCAGTGGCACTGACCAGTTTGCTGAAGTGACCTCTGTTGACCTTGACCATCTCTCCCCTGAAACGCAAACAGGCCACGTCGTTTTCAAAGTGCAGTTCCACCCGGGGGAGCGGCGGCGAGGCCATTGCCAGACGCACAGGGAAACAGTAGACGAGCCGCGACTGCTGAGGGGACGCACACGCCTCTGAAACACACAAACCAACACACATGTATAAGTAACACATCACAATCCCTAACTGTGTATGTGTTATGTTTGTGTGTGTGTACCTGTAGGTGGCTCCTGCAGCAGAGTCAGGTGTGTGTGTCTCAGGCGGCGGCTGTACTCCGCAGACAGCTGATAGATCTTAGAGCAAATTCCTTCGACAGAGTCTTTGGCGACGGCGGTAACGTGAGGACCACACTGCTTCCTCAGGTGTTCCAGACGATCCTACACACACACAGACACACACAGTCATCAGCTAAAAAATACTCAACTTTGACCTGGGCTGCTCTTGTGAAACATCTTGGTAAAGGTTTACAGAGTAAATTCAAAGGAGTTCAAAGGTCAGACGGCAGTGAAAACAGCCTAGGTCAACTGTTACCATGTAGTCCTCTTTGCTGGCGGAGTGGTCTCGACGCAGCCAGCTCATGGTGTCTTCAGCGTTCCACTTCACCACCTTCCTGCTCTCTGGACTCGCATTCCTGGAAAGGTCAGAGGTCACAAGTCACAGCTCCCTCAACACCAACCCACCTTTCAGTTGATGACCTCATATTGTGACCTACCTAGAGTCGATCATCTTCTTGGCAGCTTCAGCGTATTTGAACAGCAGCTTGCGAGCTTCTTCTTTGTACTTAATACGAGACAACCTGAGTGAGACAAAGTGAGACAGGCAGGAGGTAAGACAGGTGGTGAGAAAAACAGATTGACAGACAGGTAGGCAGGCAGGTACCTGATGGGGATGTCGTTCATGACCTCTCTGAACATGGACGGGGAGATGATGGGGTCACAGTCACTCGGCAGTAAAGGGTCATGACCTTTGTCAATCGTTTTCCTCTCCAGTAACCAACGATTAAACGACTCGCGAGGCGGATCAATACCTGAGCAGACAGAGGGAGAGAGAGAGAGAGACAGACAGATGATAACTCTTGAATCAGCTGTATGGAGTGCCACTCAACCTCAGTTGATCTCTCTGTTCATGTTAAACTAAAGCTGATTCGGACTGAACTGTTCTGAATGCGAGTCAGTGAATCCAGACACGTTCCTGTTGTTGTGAACGAGGCTGACCCGTAAAACCTCCTGCTGCTGCTTCACATGTGGAACTCAAACTGACCAGACACTATTTAAACAGCCTTACAGTGGTTCCCTGTGTTTCTCTCTACCTTCTCTCTGGTGACACAGCTCGTGGTAGTGTTGTCTCAGCTTCGTGACGAGCTGAGCTCGCTGCAGCTCGATTTCAGGATGAGGGGGCAGGTGATTGGCAGCGGGGTGCTCTCTGATCACAGCGTTGGTTTGGATGTCCAGATCCCAGTAGATCCTGAAGACGACATCAATGTTAAAGTAAATCCACAGGATGTCAAGAGATGCAAAAAGAAAGTGGTGCGGCTTCAGCACTCACACAGCTGGTCTGTAGGGGGCGGGGGCAAGACTTTGAGTTGCAGGTGTAGCTGATTGGGCCTGTTTGTCCTCAGGGGCCGAGCTCCAGGGTTTGAGCCCGGGGGTGCTGGGAGAGATGGGCGTGGTGGGCTCCACCTGGAAACAGACGACAACTGTTTGAGGGAGCTCCTGCTAACGTCACAGTGAAGTGACCGACGGAGACGAGTTGTCCTCCACCTCAGAGGAGTCTGAATCCCCATTACTGTTCTTACCTTAGCTCGTTTAAGGCTGTTTGGCCCCGCCCCCTGCTCCTCAGAGCTCCTCCTCTTCCCCTGACCATTACCATGGTTACTGTCCCCACCTTCTGCTGGAGCCGCATTCAGACCTAAAGGATCGGACTGCAGACCAACACGCACTAGGGTCAGTTCATATATAAATGTAATCTAGAGAGTCAAATGATTTTTGTATGGAGACAGGAAATGATGTCAGATGACAAGCTAACTTTACTCACAATAACGTCATGCTGACCGAGCACCGGCACCTCCCACAGGCTCTGATTGGTGAACCGGTTGAAATAATATGGTCGGTTCTCCCTCCGAGACCAACACTTAGACCATCCAGCCTGGACCAGCTCATCTGAGAGACAGACAGGTCAGAGAGAGAGAGAGAGACAGGTCAGAGAGAGAGACCAACACTTAGACCATCCAGCCTGGACCAGCTCATCTGAGAGACAGACAGGTCAGAGAGAGAGAGAGAGAGACAGGTCAGAGAGAGAGACCAACACTTAGACCATCCAGCCTGGACCAGCTCATCTGAGAGACAGACAGGTCAGAGAGAGAGAGAGAGACAGGTCAGAGAGAGAGACCAACACTTAGACCATCCAGCCTGGACCAGCTCATCTGAGAGACAGACAGGTCAGAGAGAGAGAGAGAGAGAGAGAGAGAGAGAGACAGGTCAGAGAGAGAGACCAACACTTAGACCATCCAGCCTGGACCAGCTCATCTGAGAGACAGACAGGTCAGAGAGAGAGAGAGAGACAGGTCAGAGAGAGAGACCAACACTTAGACCATCCAGCCTGGACCAGCTCATCTGAGAGACAGACAGGTCAGAGAGAGAGAGAGAGAGAGAGAGCCAGGTCAGAGAGAGACCAACACTTAGACCATCCAGCCTGGACCAGCTCATCTGAGAGACAGACAGGTCAGAGAGAGAGAGAGAGACAGGTCAGAGAGAGAGACCAACACTTAGACCATCCAGCCTGGACCAGCTCATCTGAGAGACAGACAGGTCAGAGAGAGAGAGAGAGAGAGAGAGAGAGAGAGAGAGAGACAGGTCAGAGAGAGAGACCAACACTTAGACCATCCAGCCTGGACCAGCTCATCTGAGAGACAGACAGGTCAGAGAGAGAGAGAGAGACAGGTCAGAGAGAGAGACCAACACTTAGACCATCCAGCCTGGACCAGCTCATCTGAGAGACAGACAGGTCAGAGAGAGAGAGAGAGACCGACACTGGTGACACAGACAGGTGACACAGACAGACAGGTTGCACAGACAGACAGGTTGCACAGACAGACAGGTGGCACAGACAGACAGGTGGCACAGACAGACAGGTTGCACAGACAGACAGGTGGCACAGACAGACAGGTTGCACAGACAGACAGGTGGCACAGACAGACAGGTGGCACAGACAGACAGGTGGCACAGACAGACAGGTTGCACAGACAGACAGGTTGCACAGACAGACAGGTGGCACAGACAGACAGGTTGCACAGACAGACAGGTGACACAGACAGACAGGTGACACAGACAGACAGGTGGCACAGACAGACAGGTTGCACAGACAGACAGGTTGCACAGACAGACAGGTGGCACAGACAGACAGGTGGCACAGACAGACAGGTTGCACAGACAGACAGGTTGCACAGACAGACAGGTGGCACAGACAGACAGGTTGCACAGACAGACAGGTGGCACAGACAGACAGGTGGCACAGACAGACAGGTTGCACAGACAGACAGGTTGCACAGACAGACAGGTTGCACAGACAGACAGGTTGCACAGACAGACAGGTGACACAGACAGACAGGTGGCACAGACAGACAGGTGGCACAGACAGACAGGTTGCACAGACAGACAGGTGACACAGACAGACAGGTGACACAGACAGACAGGTGGCACAGACAGACAGGTTGCACAGACAGACAGGTTGCACAGACAGACAGGTGACACAGACAGACAGGTGGCACAGACAGACAGGTGACACAGACAGACAGGTTGCACAGACAGACAGGTTGCACAGACAGACAGGTGACACAGACAGACAGGTGACACAGACAGACAGGTTGCACAGACAGACAGGTGACACAGACAGACAGGTGACACAGACAGACAGGTGGCACAGACAGACAGGTTGCACAGACAGACAGGTTGCACAGACAGACAGGTGACACAGACAGACAGGTGGCACAGACAGACAGGTGACACAGACAGACAGGTGGCACAGACAGACAGGTTGCACAGACAGACAGGTGGCACAGACAGACAGGTGGCACAGACAGACAGGTGGCACAGACAGACAGGTTGCACAGACAGACAGGTGACACAGACAGACAGGTGACACAGACAGACAGGTGGCACAGACAGACAGGTTGCACAGACAGACAGGTTGCACAGACAGACAGGTGACACAGACAGACAGGTGGCACAGACAGACAGGTGACACAGACAGACAGGTGACACAGACAGACAGGTTGCACAGACAGACAGGTGACACAGACAGACAGGTTGCACAGACAGACAGGTGACACAGACAGACAGGTGGCACAGACAGACAGGTTGCACAGACAGACAGGTGACACAGACAGACAGGTTGCACAGACAGACAGGTGGCACAGACAGGTGACACAGACAGACAGGTGGCACAGACAGACAGGTGACACAGACAGACAGGTGACACAGACAGACAGGTTGCACAGACAGACAGGTGACACAGACAGACAGGTTGCACAGACAGACAGGTGACACAGACAGACAGGTGGCACAGACAGACAGGTGACACAGACAGACAGGTGACACAGACAGACAGGTTGCACAGACAGACAGGTGACACAGACAGACAGGTTGCACAGACAGACAGGTGGCACAGACAGACAGGTTGCACAGACAGACAGGTTGCACAGACAGACAGGTGGCACAGACAGACAGGTGGCACAGACAGGTGACACAGACAGACAGGTGGCACAGACAGACAGGTTGCACAGACAGGTGACACAGACAGACAGGTTGCACAGACAGACAGGTGTACCTGGCAGCTCAGGTGGTTTGGACGTTGTGGACGGAGACAGGGGCGGTCCCTCTGAGGAGGTGGAGCCAGAGGGAGACAGAATTATGGTTGCCTCCCCCTTCACTGATGCCTGGCTGTCATTGGACATCTCAGCTGCTCGTCAGAATGACATCAACCTGTCTCGACAGGAAGAGACACTGTTACTTTCAAAATAAAACACAGGTGAAATACTCTGATGTCACTGCTCGCTGTCATGTGACAGTGATGTCGCCTGTAGTCACGTGAGTAAGTGATGTCACCAATAAATTATAATAAATGTGACACTGAGGGGTCACATAAGACGAGATGAAATTATTACTCCATTCCTCTCACCTGTCTCTCCCTCTCACCTGTGTCCCCCCCTCTCATCTGTCAGACTCATCTGTCTCTCCCTCTCTCACCTGTCTCTCCCTCTCACCTGTCTCTCCCTCTCTCACCTGTCTCTCCCTCTCACCTGTCTCTCCCTCTCGTCTGTCTCTCCCTCTCTCACCTGTCTCTCCCTCTCGTCTGTCTCTCCCTCTCGTCTGTCTCTCCCTCTCACCTGTCTCTCCCTCTCGTCTGTCTCTCCCTCTCTCATCTGTATCTCTCTCTTGTCCCTCTCGTCTGTCTCTCCCTCTCCCCTGTCTCTCCCTCTCACCTGTCTCTCCCTCTCGTCTGTCTCTCCCTCTCTCATCTGTATCTCTCTCTTGTCCCTCTCGTCTGTCTCTCCCTCTCGTCTGTCTCTCCCTCTCTCACCTGTCTCTCCCCCTCTCACCTGTCTCTCTCTCTTGTCTCTCTCACCTGTCTCCCCCTCTCACCTGTCTCTCCCTCTCGTCTCCCCCTCACATTCATACTAACTTATTGTCCTATCAGCACTAACATGAAGTAGTGACACTGTTGTTGTTGAAAAGATGAATAATAAAGTTTATAAATAAGTTAGTGATAGTCTCACTGGTTTGTGACGTCATGTGAGTTGTTACTTTACGGTAAACGCTGTTTAACGTGACGGAGGAAAGCGGAGCAGCAGTTCGTCCCGGCCGCCTGAGTGAGGCGCTAAAGAGACGATAGGACAGTTTAAATCTAACGATCAGCTGTTGTTTGGATTCTGTTTGTTTACATGACCGATGCGTTATTAAGACATTTCATGTTTCCTCGTGTTGACGCTGAAACGCAGACACGAGCGCCATGGTTACACGCATGCGCGTGTCACTCTTTCGGGACAAACAGGGGGGGGGACAAAAGGCTGCGGCTGCTCGTCGGGAGCCCGCGCTCGCAGCTCGACCCCGCGGCGGCAGCTCGGTCCACAGCCGCGTCGAAGAGCTCTGAAGCGGGTCCGACGCAGCGAGCGGCCGCGGAGCCGCCGCCAGCTCCGCCGCTACCGGTCATTTAACGGTCATTACCGGTCATTTAACGGCCATTTCGCACGGCCCGCTCGGAGCGACAGCTGTTGTTTAGGCGCCACTTCTCTCACAAGATGGCGGACACGCCCCTGCCACAGAGCGCCGCGTCCTGCACATCGTTCCCGCTCCGCTCCGCGGACCGAGCCGCTCGGAGCGCCGCTCGGCCGCTTCATCCGAAGGCCCGCACCTTCCGCCGCTCACCGCTGCGGGCGGACCGGCTCTACCGGGCCGCCTGCCCTTACCTTGGCCGGTTAGGTTGTGAAGAGTTGTGGGTTCTGCGCGCTTGTTTCGGGTCCTCCGCTCCGCTCCCTCCCCGCCTGCTCAGACATCTTTACAGGGACCCGGGCTGAGCTGCTGCGCATGCGCGGCGGCTTCTCTGCTTCCTGTTGTGAAGTGGCCTGTTGTCGCCGCCATGTTGGGCAGGTCAACGGTTAAAGGGAAAGTTCACTTTAAAATAAACTTCATCTCCTCCGCACTACGATGGTCTCAGGATTAACAGCGTGAGAGCAGATTCCAAATCACCTGAAGTAACTGGGGACAGATTCAGACGTAATAAAACATAACCTGCCTATGGACATTCATATTCCACAGGAACTGTTGGTTTCTCTATGAATGAGGTTTCAGCCCTAACAGGTTGTCTGGTGCTTGTAGTCTAACTGAAGCCTGACGTTTATTTGTATTCATTAATTGTTGCCATGGATCTTGTGAAGCACGTTGTAACCTTGTTTAGATCAGTGCTATACAAATAGTTATTATCATAAGTGCCGGTGTGGACGAGCTGTAAACAACAACACTGATCACATGATCCTGTTTGAACGAGTCAGACCACCTGCTGCTGCTGCTGCTACACAAACACCAACTACACAACATGTACAGACGCTGTTTAGTTTGGGACCTGTTTGTTTTAATGAGGTTTGTGATGATGTTTATGAAATAATTCAGGCTCAGGGTTTTGTCATTAAAAACCAAAATACACTGAAAAAGATGTTAAAGTTGCAAATGAAAAAAAATCGTTATGATTTTCTTTGTTTATTAAGAATAAACATATATCATCTCAAATATTCAAGATTTTTTTTTATTAAATTGGTCAGTAAAATAAAAAGTTTTCAAAAATAAAATAAAATGACGTACACATTTTACGAGTCACATCAGAACAACTGTTAATCTATCAAAGTGGTTGAAGAACTCTTGTGAGTTCAGAGTTCACACTCTGCTCCATGGACCAGATGTGAACTGTCTACAGTATCCTGATAAACAGACAGAGTGAGACCTCTTCAGGTCCTTGATGGGACAACAGGAGTGGGTCAAAGGTCAGAGGTGACAGCAGCCTCCTCCTGCAGCAGCAGATCCACTGCAGCCTCCACATCCTGCACCACATGACTTGGCTCCACCAGGTCTGGCTCCAGGACCAGGTCTCTGTGGCCGTGGAACACTGTCTCGGTGATGATGCTGCTCTGGTCGCTAGGCAACGGGGAGCGAGGGTTATAGACGCCTGTGCACACCTGAAGACAGGCAGAGCAGCTGTGAGGAGTGAAGCTTTTACATCCTGCAGATTGGTCCATGAAAGGAGGAGACATTACAAACCAATAGGGAGCGACACTGAGCAGCAGTGGACACCAGCTCCTCCTCCAAAACCGCCGCCGTCACCTGACTGCCTGTTCCCCCGGCAACACACCTGGTGCTGGTAGTTATGGCAGCATGCTGCTGAGCCAGGTAGCGGTTATACAGGTTAGCACCATAGATGTCCGTCATCAGGTTGTCACTAAGCAACAAGAAGAGAGTGGTTTGGTTTACTGACAGTTTGTTATTGTTTGGTTACAGTGCTACATGCATTTTAGTTGTGGTGTTACACTTGGTTCGGTAACGGTGTTACACTTGGTGTAGTTATAGTGTTACACTTGGTTTGGTTACGGTGTTACACTTGGTTCGGTTACACTTGGTTCAAGTACGGCGTTACACTTGGTTCGGTTACGGCGTTACACGCAGTTTGGTTATGGCGTTACACTTGGTTCAAGTACGGTGTTACACTTGGTTCGGTTACGGCGTTACACTTGGCTCAAGTACGGCGTTACACTTGGTTCGGTTACGGCGTTACACTTGGCTCAAGTACGGCGTTACACGCAGTTTGGTTACGGCGTTACACTTGGTTCAAGTACGGCGTTACACTTGGTTCGGTTACGGCGTTACACTTGGCTCAAGTACGGCGTTACACTTGGTTCAAGTACGGCGTTACACTTGGTTCAAGTACGGCGTTACACTTGGTTCGGTTACGGCGTTACACGCAGTTTGGTTATGGCGTTACACTTGGTTCAAGTACGGTGTTACACTTGGTTCGGTTACGGCGTTACACTTGGCTCAAGTACGGCGTTACACTTGGTTCGGTTACGGCGTTACACTTGGCTCAAGTACGGCGTTACACGCAGTTTGGTTACGGCGTTACACTTGGTTCAAGTACGGCGTTACACTTGGTTCGGTTACGGCGTTACACTTGGCTCAAGTACGGCGTTACACTTGGTTCAAGTACGGCGTTACACTTGGTTCAAGTACGGCGTTACACTTGGTTCGGTTACGGCGTTACACTTGGTTCGGTTACGGCGTTACACTTGGTTCGGTTACGGCGTTACACTTGGTTCAAGTACGGCGTTACACTTGGTTCAAGTACGGCGTTACACTTGGTTCGGTTACGGCGTTACACGCAGTTTGGTTACGGTGTTACACTTGGTTCGGTTACGGCGTTACACGCAGTTTGGTTATGGCGTTACACTTTGTTCGGTTACGACGTTACACTTGGTTTGGTTACGGTGTTACACGCAGTTTGGTTATGGTGTTACACTTGGTTTGGTTACGGCGTTACACTTGGTTCGGTTATAGCGTTACACTTGGTTTGGTTAAGGTGTTACACACAGTTTAGTTATGGTGTTACACTTGGTTTGGTTACGGTGTTACACTTGGTTTGGTTACGGTGTTACACGCAGTTTGGTTACCCGATGGCATAGACAGTGTTTATCCGCTGGTTGTGGTTCTGCAGCCTCAGCAGATGCTCAGCGTACTGGTACGTGAGCAGACTTGGTTTTCCCAGCAGCGCCTGGTACTGCAGCTCCTGACCTGTCAACTTCCTGTAGACGGACTCCAGACACAGCAGGAACATCCCGTGACCAAAGCTACAGCAACACGTGGAAGAGTCAAACGGACATGTGGACCACAGGCCCTTCACATGACATGTTACCAAACTGATCATTGATTTGTCGTGTTGTTTACCGTGGAGACGGGGCCTCGCCCATCCACACCAGGTCCAGGTTACAGGCCAGAACCGGCAGCTGAGTCGGCAGGTGTGCGTCGTACTCACAGCCAGGACTCCCATTGGTCAGGAGCACGTCAATCAACAGCTGCATGTTGGTCTCCCATCTGATTGGTTCCCCGAACAGTATGATTGCTATAGCAACACAGGAAGTTGTGTAGTTTTATTATGTAGTTGTTGTATAGTTGTTGCTTATTTTACTGTATGGTTGCATTACCTTCTATTTTGGGAATCGTCCTGAGAGGAGTCAACTAAAACAGAACAAACTGTTAAATCACATGATTACACAAAAAAATCTGCAAACTCCTCGAACTTAGTTTCTTTCAACACAATCGTGACTAACTTTGTTTTAAATCATTGTTTGTCCCAGTCGACCAATGAGGCGAGCGCCTTGGATTAAATGGTTTGTAATATGACACCAATATGATCCTTGTTTTTTGTGTTTACTAGATCTATTATAGGTTTTTCAAATAAACTATGTTTTGTTAAGTTGTGAGCGAAAAACTTTGCTTGTTTTCTGTTCTGAATAAATTAATAATTAAAATGTGTGAACATGCATGTGCAGTACACTTCAGGGTCTCGGGCTAGGGGTTTGAAAACAAGGTCACCCTCTGCTAATAGCTAACAGTGGTACACAAGAAAAGTCCTCACGGGGAGTTTGGGTCTCCTGTTATGGTCCACCATGTCCAGCAGGGGGTGATGTTCTCTGAGCTGCTCGATGGTCACCACCTTCCGAAAACCCAAACTGACGACGACACGGTCAAGACTTCAAAACTCAAACCAACCAATCAGAGACTTGTACAGAGTTTCAGGTTTGCTCTCATTACGTCACAGGATTAGATTATGAACTCTCCATGAGATGATCAACAACAAGTTAAAAGGTCAGATTCTTTCTTTCCAGATGTTTGTCTGATGATTATCACAGAGAGTTTCTGTACCACAAGTCACCACTGGCTTACTGGGGGCGCCACATGACATATCTATACAGACATAACTGAAATGCTCAGAGGTGAAAGGTCAGTCAGAGGTCAAGGGTTGACTGAAGGATACGTGTTGGCGATGTCCGCCACTGGCCCTTGTCCCGACACCAGGACACATTTATCATGAAAACTCTTTAACATCCGCAAAGGACTGTGGGAAAGAACCACCTGCTCCGGGACGATCTACAGAGAGAGAGAGAGGTCACATGCTGTGTTGGTCCAATCAGAAAACCTCCACCTGTCCTCTACCTGACTGTCTGTCATCCACCTGTCTATCTTACCTTGACATCCAGCAGCTGAGACAGTTGTTGGGCCTTGTGATGTCTCTGACAACTTCCTGCATTAGTGACAAACACAACAGGAAACAGGAAGTTCTTGTTTTGGTCCAGAAGCTTCCGGAAAGCTCGTTGAGCAGCCGGGATCACTGAGCCGCCACGGAGCAGGACACCGTCCACGTCCAGGAGGACACCAGCCTGCCGTGGACAGACAGGTGAGACACAGACGGCTACACTTTGACATCCTGTTGGTTTTATTGTATAAAAATGTAAGCTATGTCACAACTTCTAACAGGTTCAACAACCTGTTTTAAATAGGTTTGTTCTATATGTTTTTAATATTCCTTTGTGTGTTTACACTTGTTGTTAATTTACATCACTCGTGTCTCAAGTTGACCTGAAACCATCTGAAGAACATTTAACTTCAGGAGGACAAATACAGACGGGTCCACATAACGTCAGTGAACATTCAGGTACCCCATATAACACACACACACACAAACAAACACACACACACACACACACACACTCTTACCTGTCTACTGGTCGACATGGATCTGACCGTCCGCTGCAGGAAACCTCGACACCACATGACGTCTGTCTGTCAGAGCGTCCGTCTGCTGCTCGGTTATACTGACCCAGCTGTGACATCATCAGGGGAGGGGCCACTGTTATGTCTGACAAGGGAACTTCAAAACCCTAACCCACTCACACACACACACACACTCACTCGATCTCACTCACACACACTCACTCGATCTCACACACACACACTCACTCGATCTCACACACACACACTCACAAGCTCAGTCACACACACACACACACACACACACACACACAGAGACTCACACACACACACTCACTCGATCTCACACACACACACTCACTCGATCTCACACACACACACTCACAAGCTCAGTCACACACACACACACACACACACACACACACACAGAGACTCACACACACACACTCACTCGATCTCACACACACACACACTCACAAGCTCAGTCACACACACACACACAGAGACTCACACAACCACACTCACTTGATCTCACACACACACACTCACAAGCTCAGTCACACACACAGACACACACACACACACAGAGACTCACACACACACACACACTCACAAGCTCATTCACACACACACACACAGAGACTCACACACACCCACACTCACTCGATCTCACACCGGACACACACTCACAAGCTCAGTCACACAGACACACACACACACACAGAGACACACACACTCAGAGACACACAAACATACACACACTGATTAAACGCGGCTGACAACAGTTGTCTCTCACATGACATCACATGCAGCGTTCAGCCATTAATCAGCCAATCACATGTTGCAGCAGGCTGCCACCAATCAACCAATCAGTTGCCTGATTGAAACCTTATGATGAAACAGAGACTGAAGGACGTGGAGCACCCCAGGTTTCTCTTCAGCTCTGTAGCTGACAGAGAGTCACACCTCCACCGAACCCAGTATTCCTCCATCCCTAAATAGCAATACCTTTATGACCTTTTTTAATGATAAAATTCTAACCATTAGAAATAAAATCAACCATCTCCTGCCCTCAATTGGCACTAATACCCTCCCAATAACAGAGATCTCAGAAATGGCTGAGAATCCTAACCATTATTTAGACAGCTTCTCTCTGATCACTTGTGATCAGTTTACCAAAATAATCTCAGGTTCTAAACCAACAACCTGTATCTTAGATCCCATTCCTACAAAATTACTTAAAGAAATTCTGCCCCTAATTGATAGTTTGTTACTTAACACAATCAATCTGTCATTATCATCAGGTTATGTACCACAGTCTTTTAAAATAGCAGTAATCAAACCCCTTCTCAAAAAACCCACCCTAGACCCAGAGGTTTTAGCCAATTACAGACCAATATCTAATCTCCCCTTCATGTCTAAAATCTTAGAAAAAGTGGTAGCCAATCAGCTGTGTGAGTTTCTCCAGGAAAATAATATATATGAAGACTTTCAGTCGGGGTTTAGAGCCAATCACAGCACAGAAACAGCCTTGGCAAAAGTCACTAACGACCTTTTAATAGCCTCAGATCAGGGACTTGTGTCTGTCCTCGTTCTGTTAGATCTCAGTGCAGCATTCCACACAATTGACCATCAAATTTTATTACAAAGACTCAAACAGTTAATTAATATTAATGGAACTGCCCTTAATTGGTTTAAATCTTATTTTTCTGATCGCTCCCAATTCGTGCAAATTAATGATGAGACATCTGTGCGCACCAAAGTTAACCATGGTGTTCCACAGGGCTCTGTGCTCGGCCCAATTTTATTCTCATTATATATGCTTCCACTAGGAAACATTATCAGGACACACTCGGTAAATTTCCACTGCTATGCGGATGACACCCAGTTATACTTGTCAATAAAACCTGAACAAAGTAATCAATTAACTAAACTTCGAGCATGTCTCAAGGACATAAAAACCTGGATGACCCGCAATTTTCTCTTATTAAACTCAGACAAAACAGAGGTTATAATACTTGGCCCCAAACACCTTAGAGATAAATTATCTAATGATATAGCTGCGCTAGACGACATTGCCCTTGCTTCCAACGAAACAGTCAGGAACTTGGGAGTGATCTTCGATCCTGATTTATCATTAAATAGTCACTTAAAACAAATTTCTCGGACTGCCTTTTTCCACTTGCGTAATATCTCAAAAATCAGGCATGTCCTTTCGCAAAAAGATGCAGAAAAACTAGTCCACGCCTTCGTTACATCGAGACTGGACTATTGTAACTCATTATTATCAGGCTCCAGCAGTAAGTCGTTAAAGACTCTACAGCTTGTCCAAAATGCTGCAGCACGTGTCCTGACAAGAACAAAGAAAAGAGAGCACATTTCTCCAGTATTAGCTTCGCTACACTGGCTTCCAGTTAAATCTAGAATAGAATTTAAAATTCTCCTCCTCACCTTCAAGGCCCTTAATAATATAGATCCTTTCTACCTTAAAGAGCTGTTAGTACCTTATAAACCCTCTAGAGCACTCCGCTCCCAGAATTCAGGGTCGCAGTGGTGGACCCAGTGTGGAGGATTCTGTGTCGTGTGGGCTGATCGTGGTGCTGGTGGCGGACCCTGTGTCGCGTTGGCACTGGGTACAGGAGGTGGACCAGGGCCACGGCGATGGCTCGTGGTGGGTCCTGGTGGGCGGCGGTGGACGGTGACTGAGGACTGGAGTGGCCTCTGGTCTGGATGCTGGATCGTGGTCCTGCTGGTTGCTGACCATGGACTGTGATTGCAGCGGGACTGCATCAATGCCGCTAAAGACTTTAATGATGAATGTTTTTACACGTGGCATCTATTGCACTTCTGTCCGTCCTGGGAGAGGGATCCCTCACATGTGGCTCTCTCTGAGGTTTCTACTTATTTTTACCCTGTTAAAAGGGTTTTTAGTAGTTTGTCCTCACTCTTGCTGAGGGTTAAGGACAGAGGATGCCACACCCTGTTAAAGCCCTATGAGATGAATGTAATTTGTGAATATGGGCTATACAAATAAAATGTGTATAGCCCAGGGCCTCTGCTGTGACGGTCGCTCACTGTCCCTGCAGCTTCTCAGAGGAACTCATTTTGTACGAGGTTATGGCCCTGGCATTAACTAACGATAAACATGTTAAAAATACAAGGGGCATTAAAACATACTTTCCCAACTGCAGCTGTTGCTAGGCAACAGCTATAAAGGAGGGACAAGCTAACAGATCGCATCCTGAAGAGGTGTTAACGATGTGAACAAACAACAACAACAAACTGGTCTGAAAAAACTTTTAATATGAAACAAGATATTTACATCAAAGGCAACAGACAGGTGACAGACAGGTGACAGACAGGTGACAGACAGGTCAGACTCCCAGCAGAGTCCTGGCCTCTTGACTCTGAGCCTGAAGCGTCTCGCTGGCGTAGCGCTGCAACAACTCCATCTTCTTCCTCCTGACCAGAGCCTCCTCCACCTGAGAAACAGACAGGTCAGAGCAGTGAGACGGGTCCCAGGGACAGGCAGAGCGGTCTCACCTCTGTGTGTGGACTTGTATTAGCGTCCATGTGAGGACATCTCTGCTCACAAGTGTAGATAAATGAACGTGTGTGTGTGTCTCACCTCTCTCTGTGAGGGAACAGGTACGTGTGCGATGAAGGAGACTCCTCCCTCCTCTCCCTCCTGCTCCTCCCGGCTCTCGTCATCATCGGGCTGAACAGAAACACAAATCAAACACTCACTGACTTCACTCTACTGAATCGTTCAGGTGACTTCGAGAGACCACATGGTAAACAGCAGTGATGTGGCGTCATCTGATTGGCCGACTGATGAGCAGGTAAAGGGACAGCTCACCTCCTCCTTATGGACGCTGTAGATGTTCTCCTCCTCTTCCTCTTCCAGATGTTTGTCTCCAGACAAACAAGATTCTTTCTCTGTTCTCCACTTCTGCACCGCCTCCAAAACAGCTACACACACACAGACACACAAAATGTCTGGTTGTGCATCTACCCAACATAACTCACAGGTGGACTATAGAACTTCACAGCAAGAAATGATCTAACTGTAAAAATGACTCACTGGATTATAAAACAATTTGACTGTTACGATGTTATCTTACTGGATTCATAAATAATCAGACAAGGTTATGATAAAGTTGAAATAATTTCACCTTGTTTCTCGTACTGTGCCTCCAGAGGAAGCAGCACTCCGTCGTCCTCGTCTCTGTACCCATAATACTCGGCGTCGACTTCCTTCATTAGCTCCGCCCTCGTCTTCCTCAGTGCTGCAGCAGCTGGAAGTCACATGATCAGTGAGAACCAATGACCACAGAGCAGAACATGTCCTTATGAAGATTTAAAGTTCACGTACGCTCCTTCTCGAACAGTTCTCGGACTCCCGGCAGGTCTCTGGCGGCTCCAAAGTATTTATATCCTCTGTTTCCTGGAACCTCCTTCCCCTCGTGATCCAACATCCTGGGGCCGACGCGCTGAAACAGCATCAGATGATCGTTAAGTCTTCATCAATTAATGTGCTGGTTATTTCCTCTTATTCTGCGTTCAGACCAAATGTGATGCAAATTTAATGACGCCCTTAACGTGCAATCCTTGACGCAGGACAGTTTGTATTTATTCTGATTAATCAGGTGAATAACCACAACCAGTGAGTATCCACCTGTTCTCCTCCAGAGGTCACAAGGACGACTCGCTGAGGCAACTACAATTACTTTGTAACAACTTTGTTGTCTGCACACGCAGCTGTCACTGACTTGTCACTGTTATGATTATCAATATGATTATTGTGGTAGTTATTTTTATTTACCGCATAGTCGGGTCCTCCCAGCTCTTTGATCCGAACCTCCCAGTGACCTTTCTCTCTCAGCAGCTTATTGATCTCATCGTTCAGATCCCGAATCTTGAACTCCCCGAGACCAGCTGCAGACAGACAGGTGAGAGACAGACAGGTGAGAGACAGACAGGTGAGAGACGGACAAGTGAGAGACAGACAGGTGAGAGACAGACAGGTGAGAGACAGACAGGTGAGAGACGGACAAGTGAGAGACAGACAGGTGAGAGACAGACCGGTGAGAGACAGACAGGTGAGAGACAGACAGGTGAGAGACACACAGGTGAGAGACAGACCGGTGAGAGACAGACAGGTGAGAGACAGACAGGTGAGAGACAGACAGGTGAGAGACAGACCGGTGAGAGACAGACCGGTGAGAGACAGACCGGTGAGAGACAGACAGGTGAGAGACAGACAGGTGAGAGACAGACAGGTGATTTGTAAACACCAGTATTTACAAATCAGTAATCATCAGGATATAAAAACATGCAAAGAGAAACCCCTCCCCCTGATTTCGAGACTCCTCCCTCTTTCCCCTAAGCAATTTTTTTCTTAAGCCCCTCCCCCTCGCAGGATGGTGACCAATCGCTTGCATGCGCAGAATGACCTGCTCCACGATATTTATCTTTCTGTTCCCACAACAATATACAGAGAAAAATTGATTTTTCAGGCATTTAGAAATGGTGATTAATCAGATTAATAATTGTAATCGTTTGTCAGACATTGTGTTGACCCGACACCTTTATCCAGATTGACTCACAATAATTGCATCAGCCATGAAGAACAAACCCAGAACAACAAGAATCAAGTCAGTACATTAGCTTCAAAAAGCCAAACTACAAAGTTTCATATATTTATTATAATTCTAGTAATTTTTTATTTTTATGTATTTTTAATTTGTGATGTAGCTTTGAACTCACCATTCTGAATCTGAGCCACTTTCTTCGAGATTTCACTGATGATCTGAAACACACACACACACACACATCAATACTGCAGTGTGTAGTGTTTCTGTAGTGTGTTGGGCTACTGTAGTGTGTAGTGTTACTGCAGTGTGTAGTGTTACTGTAGTTGCAGTGTGTTGTGTTACTGCAGTGTGTTGTGCTACTGCAGTGTGTAGTGTTACTGTAGAGTGTAGTGTTACTGCCGTGTGTAGTGTTACTGCAGTGTGTTGTGTTACTGCAGTGTGTTGTGTTACTGCAGTGTGTAGTGCTACTGCAGTGTTACTGCAGTGTGTAGTGCTACTGCAGTGTTACTGTAATGTGTAGTGTGACTGTAGTGTGTACTGTTACTGCATTGTGTGGGTTCAGTGTGTTTGTACCTGTCGTCTCCATTTCTCAGCTTTGGGAAGTTCACTGCACTCTGACGCCAGAAAAGGTCTCCTCTCCTACAGAGAGACAGACAGGTCAGAGAGAGACAGACAAGTCAGAGAGAGAGAGACGGGTCAGAGAGAGACAGACAAGTCAGAGAGAGACAGATGGGTCAGAGAGAGAGAGACGGGTCAGAGAGAGACAGACAAGTCAGAGAGAGACAGACAAGTCAGAGAGAGACAGACAAGTCAGAGAGCGAGACGGGTCAGAGAGAGACAGACAAGTCAGAGAGAGACAGACAAGTCAGAGAGAGACAGACGGGTCGACAGACAGGTCAGAGAGAGAGAGACGGGTCAGAGAGAGACAGACAAGTCAGAGAGAGAGAGACGGGTCAGAGAGAGACAGACAAGTCAGAGAGAGAGAGACGGGTCAGAGAGAGACAGACAAGTCAGAGAGAGAGACGGGTCAGAGAGAGGCAAGCGGGTCAGAGAGAGACAGACTAGTCAAAGGGGACAAACGGGCCACAGGGGACAGACGGGTCAGAGAGACAGACGGGTCAGAGAGAGACAGACGGGTCAAAGGGGACAGACGGGTCAGAGGGGACAGACGGGTCAGAGAGAGACAGACGGGTCAGAGGGGACAGACGGGTCAGAGAGAGACAGACAAGTCAGAGAGAGACAGACAAGTCAGAGAGAGAGAGACGGGTCGACAGACAGGTCAGAGAGAGAGAGAGACGGGTCAGAGAGAGACAGACAAGTCAGAGAGAGAGAGACGGGTCAGAGAGAGACAGACAAGTCAGAGAGAGAGACGGGTCAGAGAGAGGCAAGCGGGTCAGAGAGAGACAGACTAGTCAAAGGGGACAAACGGGCCACAGGGGACAGACGGGTCAGAGAGACAGACGGGTCAGAGAGAGACAGACGGGTCAAAGGGGACAGACGGGTCAGAGAGAGACAGACGGGTCAGAGAGAGACAGACGGGTCAGAGGGGACAGACGGGTCAGAGAGAGAGAGACGGGTCGACAGACAGGTCAGAGAGAGAGAGACAGGTCAGAGAGAGAGACAGACAGGTCAGAGAGAGAGAGAGACAGGTCAGAGAGAGAGAGACGGGTCAGAGAGAGACAGACGGGTCACCTTGACTTTGCCCTCCTCCAGCTGAGCCTGTCTGAACCGGGCCAGAGCCGTCCTGAGAGACAGAGACAGATTAAATATTAAAGATCAGAGTCTGAAAGTCTTCGATTAGAATTCATGTTTTCTCTGAATGGTCATATTGACGGATGATGATGTCATCACTCACATGGCCTTCTCAGCGTTTCTTGCCTGGAGACAGAGACACAGTAAAATCAACCAATCAGTGAAACTCAAAGTAAACAATTCATCCATAAGATCACATGAACATTCACATGACAACAAACCAGTGTGTGAACCAATCAGAACAGCGTGTTCATTAACGAGAAGAATATGTTGCCATGGAGAAGTCACTGTTTGTCAGAACATGAAGTGTTTCAACTAAAATCAGTGAAACAGCAGCTAACAAGCTAACAGGATAGCATCTGAGAGGCTAGCAGTAAACAGGCTAACATCTAAGATGCTAGCAGTAAACAGGCTAGCAGCTAACAGACTAACAAACTAGCACCTAAGAGGCTAGCAGTTAACAGGCTAGCATCTGAGAGGCTAGCAGTTAACAGGCTAGCAGTAAACAGGCTAACATCTAAGAGGCTAGCAGTAAACAGGCTAGCAGCTAACAGACTAACAAACTAGCACCTAAGAGGCTAGCAGTTAACAGGCTAGCATCTGAGAGGCTAGCAGTTAACAGGCTAGCAGTAAACAGGCTAGCATCTAACAGGCTAACATCTAAGAGGCTAGCAGTAAACAGGCTAGCAGTTAACAGGATAGCCACTAAAAAGCTAGCTGCTAACAGGCTAACAGTTAACAGGCTATCAGCTAACAGGCTAGCCGCTAACAGGCCGTGTGTAAGTCTCGTGATGTTTCTCACCATCTTCTTCTCTTTAGTTTTTTATCAGAATCAGAAAAACCTCCCGCCTCAGTCGATCCACATGCGCACACACTGACAGGAAGTCCACCAGCGTCTTCTTCTCCTGTGTCCGCTGCACTAATGGCTCTGCTGCCTCCTGCTGGACGAGTAAAACAACACATCCTGAAGTTTCAAATAAAACACGTTGACGTTTTTATAAAAAACTTTGTTCGAACGATGACGTCAGGACGAGCGCAACATCTGGCTTAATGCTTACATTTTTGAAAAAAAACCCTTTTAATGAGGACAGTTTAGTTTCTGTATCTACCAATAGTAACACAACTGGTTTTAGAGACAAATGCGTCACATCCACACAAACGTCATGAAACCCCTCGAGGAGGCGGCAGGAGTTGACATCTGTATATTGTTTTTAGATGTTTGTTTTTTATGTTCTATAATTGTCCCACTCTCTTTATCATGTGAAAAATGTATTTTAAATACCAAAATAAAAGAGGTCAAAAACAAGAAAGATAAGATTTAGTTCTCGTCTTGTTTTCTGGTGAAACCCTCAGAACACTGAGAAACTAAATAGGTGTTTTACTGTCTTGACTTCGACAGAAATTAAGTGGAGACAAATTGCGAAATTAATTAATACAAATTATGGATTTGATAAATTAAGTCACAATTAATAAAAATAAGATTGTAAACAATTCAAAACAAAATTTTAACCTTTTGCATATTGACAGCTATTAAGTGGACGAAGGGTCCATGAACGCACTTCGTAGGAGAAAGAGACGTTTCGATGACGTCACAGCAGCAGGATGTGGTCACTTGATGACATCACAGCAGCAGGATGTGGTCACTTGATGACATCACAGCAGCAGGATGTGGTCACTTG
This sequence comes from Pseudopleuronectes americanus, assembly GCA_038501795.1. Classification (NCBI taxonomy): domain Eukaryota; kingdom Metazoa; phylum Chordata; class Actinopteri; order Pleuronectiformes; family Pleuronectidae; genus Pseudopleuronectes; species Pseudopleuronectes americanus. Next base: position 243,925 of record JBAMIH010000032.1, on the reverse strand, counting down.
ATGACGTCACAGCAGCAGGACGTGGTCACTTGATGACATCACAGCAGCAGGATGTGGTCACTTGATGACGTCACAGCAGCAGGATGTGGTCACTTGATGACATCACAGCAGCAGGATGTGGTCACTTGATGACGTCACAGCAGCAGGATGTGGTCAATTGATGACACACATATATACCTAATATACAAATATATATTGTCGTGTCACCGTGAGGTGATGACATCAGAAACAGCTGATCTATGTATTTCACAGGTGAGTTCACAGTGAGCGAGAGGGCGGGGCTTAACAGTGAGCAGGTTGATGTTTGACTGATTTCTGAGACATGAGGGAGTCAAAGGTCACAGACAGAAACAAGGAAATAGTCTCGGACAACTTTCAACCGCAAACCTGTCCACACCGGAACCTGTACACACCTGAACCTGTAGGACCTGAACCTGTAGGACCTGAACCTGTCCACACCTGAACCTGTCGACACCTGAACCTGTAGGACCTGAACCTGTAGGACCTGAACCTGTCCACACACCTGAACCTGTAGGACCTGAACCTGTCCACACCGGAACCTGTAGGACCTGAACCTGTCCACACCGGAACCTGTAGGACCTGAACACCTCGTTGTCATGGTGAGTTGCTTTTATCACAGATCCAGTAAAACTGTGTTTCTTGGTTTACAAGAACAAACTGGTGCTGCACAGGCAGGATTATAAACAGGAAGTGGATCATTAACAGGTAAACAAGTGTCTGCAGCACATGGAGGGGACGATCAGCTGGTTCATTCAAACAGTAAACCTTTATTTCACTGAGACAGTTGCTTTCAGGTACATGTGTGAAAGACAGACCATGTTCCAGGGTCTAGAATCCTGCAGACAGATCCCTGAATCTGAGTGAGAACACCTGGACAGGTGTGACGTCTGGATTCCAGTTGTGTTGATTCTGCAGGTTGTGTTTGTCCTGCTGGTTCTCACAGGCAGTGGCCGTGCTGGGAAAGATGGGAACGTTTACTGGACGTTGCAGGTTTGAGCTCAAGCAGTGCCGCTCCCTCTCCTCCCCAGTCCTACCAAGACTTCATTACCCAGCAGGCAGTGGGGGCAGGAAGGACAGGACAGGACAGGAGGCAGGACAGATGAGCTTGGCTCAGATCAACTCCATCCTAAAGGTGAGACCCTCCATCCTTCAAGCTGTCAATCAATGGACAAGTCTAACTATTGATTTGTCCTCTGTTGCTAGGCCAACGAACACAGCCACACACCCCCCAGGGGACCGGCCTCCCATGGTGTGCTGGGTTTCCATAGCAACATGCTGCCATCCAATCAGCCCAGTGAGGACCGTCGCAGCAGCGCCACCTACCTGCCGGGGGGTGGTGGCATGCTGTTCGGAGTCTTCGACGGCCACGCGGGGCCGGCGTGTGCCCACAGCGTCAGCCAGCGGCTCTTCTACTACATCGCTGTGGCCAAGCTGCCACTGGGAACACTGGCGGAGCTGGAACGCGCAGTGGAGGAGGAGCGGGCCGTGCCACCGCTGCTGGAGTGGCACCAACACCCACAGGACCACAGCTTTCCCACCGGGGGTGCCACCTCCTCCCACAGCCTGAGACTCTACTGGCAGGAGCGGCTCGAGGACCAGGACCAGGACCAGGACCAGGACCAGGACCAGGACCAGGTAAATAATCACTGAACCGGAACTGAGACCCGCGTCTCCACGGGTCCAGAATCTAAAGGTTTACTGATAAAGTGATCCGGCCCCAGTCTGTCGTACGTCCTGGACCAGTACCACTCATATTAACCAAGTGGACCCGTGAACAGTTCCCAACAGAGAACAGTGTTCTGTAGATGAGGTGGGACACCTGGAGGGGGGAGCAGGTACTGTCCGTCCGGCTGTGATTGGCTGATCCCTGCATCCAGCTGGAAGCGGATGGACATTTCACGACCTGTCCTCCTCCAGGACACATCAGTCTGAGCTGTGAAGCCTCACTGTCTGTCCCCTCGGCTGCAGGAGGACGACAGGGTGACCCCGGCGCTGGTGAATGCTTTCTGTCGTCTGGACTGGGACCTGTCTGTGGAGGCCCAGGTCCACCTGTCCTCGTGCTCACCCAGGTTTGATTCTGTCACTCATGTTATATTTTATCCAGTGTCTTGTCCTCATGTCGTCTCTCACTGTATGAGACGAGGACTGGACCCGGTCCCTCTAAGCTCAGATGAGTCCTCTCGCTCTGCCCACAGACGGCTCTCTCTCCCTGGGGAGAGGTCCTCCCCTCTCCGGGTGGCGCTCTCCGGCTGCACCGCCTGCGTCGCCCACATCTCTAACGGCATCCTGCATGTGGCCAACCTGGGAGACAGTCGGGCCGTCCTGGGGGTCCAGGGGCCGGACGGGCACTGGTCGGCTGTCAGCCTCACCAACGACCACAATGCTCAGAACCCGGATGAGCTGCAGAGGATCTTCGGGGAACACCCGGCGTCAGAGAGGAGGACAGTGGTCCGCCACGAGCGCCTCCTGGGTCTGCTGCTGCCGTTCAGGGCCTTCGGAGATGTCCGCTTCAAGTGGAGCAGAGAGATGCTGAGTCGAGTCCACGAGGCTCGGGCGGAGGTCCGGTCTCTGGTCGGGGAGGGGGTCCGGGCTCCGTCACCTCATTACCTGACTCCACCCTATCTGAGCTCCCAGCCGGAGGTCAGCCGCCACCACATCAGACCCTCCGACAAGTTCCTGGTCCTGGCAACTGATGGATTATGGGAGTTGATGCACAGACAGACCGTGGTCCAGCTGGTGGGGGAACTACTGACAGGTCAGTGAGCTTCATGTCTGACATCATAACCTCGTAATCTGAGTCTCAACAGATCTTAAAGCAGAGACTTGAGAACAGGCTCCAGGTTAGAGAGCGAGCTGGACAGGAAGCAGGTGGGACATGAGGACGAGTCCCAACAGGTCCTTCAGGTCCATGACCTGACCTCTTCAGACAGGCTGCGAGGTCCAGAGGCTGAAACACGTTCAAGCTTCGGTGTAAACAGCTGAAGCGGTTTGTCGTTGAACAGGCCTTCAGCAGCAGAGACCCCTAGTTCCGAGCAGAGGCATGACACTGGGTGGACTGCAGCGCCTCCTGCTGGAGAGAAGGGGACAAGTGATGTCTGTGCTGGAGGACCAGAACGCCGCCACACACCTGCTGCGCCACGCGCTGGGGGACGATGGGTACGGAGCCGTGGCACCGAGCCGTCTGGCCAAGATGCTGAGTCTGCCATCAGAGCTGGCACGAAGGTACCGTGATGACATCACCATCACCGTCATCCACCTGAACGAGTCCGACCTTTGACCCAACACCTGGTGACCTGCAGGAGCTCAACAGGTAACAAGTGACCGAGACAGAGTCGACTCTTCTGTTTGATTCAGATATAAAACTAAAGTCAGAACATCTCCACCTGCAGATCTCCAGCCTCCATCGACCTTCACAGGCAGCCGATGGTCCTAATGAGCTGGACCGGGGTCGAGCCACATGAGGGAGGAGTCAGCTGGGGGTCGGTTTGGTCTCCACAGCAACAGAACTGACACAACTCATCATGAACTGACGATCAACTGACACCTCACTGGACCGTGATGGTGATGTAATGATGACATCATCCTGTTCAACAATAAACCACTTTAAACTGGTTTCAAGTGGTTCCATCATGTGACCCGAATGAGTCCGGTGGTTACTCTATGTGAGCACGTTCATGTAGGTTAAGAAAATAAGACTCAACAGCTCTGAATGACTTCAAAATAAAATTTAATCAATGTTTTACAAAATCAATTCTCAATTAGAGAAACAGTTAAATATCAAACTGACCAATCAGCTGATCCGATCTTCATCTCCATCCTCAACTGACCTCCTCGCAGCTCACGGAGCTCAACCATTAGACAATACTCAGAGCAGAGAACACCAAAAACAGACGGCATCTTCAGGCAAGAAGTTGGAAGTAAAACTCGTCTGTGTTGACTAATAGGAGAGGAAGATATAAAAGTCCAGTGTCCAATCAGAGGGCCGTGCCGCTGGGGAGTCACCGCCGCGGGGGCGGGGCCAGCAGCTGTGTGGCGGCGATGGACTCTTTGAAGAGGTTGTGGTAAGTTGGCAACGGGACGTACGCCGCAGTGATCATCTTACCTGAAACGAGAGGGGACACATCAGAGCTGCTCTGATTGGTCAACAGCACAAAGCACAGGCTCCATGTGACAGGAAGTCTTACCAGCAAAGTATCTTCCATGGAGGGCGTTGACAGCAGCCATGGCCGCCGGGATAGATGGACACTTCACATAGACGTTTCCCTGAAACAAGCAGAGGTCAGATGAGCTGAAGGGTCAGAGGTCACATGAGCTGCATTAAGGTTCAGTCAGAGGTCACATGAGCTGCATTAAGGTTCAGGTCAGAGGTCACATGAGCTACATTAATGTTCAGGTCAGAGGTCACATGAGCTGCATTAAGGTTCAGGTCAGAGGTCACATGAGCTGCATTAGGTTCAGGTCAGAGGTCACATGAGCTGCATTAAGGTCAGAGGTCACATGAGCTGCATTAAGGTTCAGGTCAGGGGTCACATGAGCTGCATTAAGGTTCAGGTCAGAGGTCACATGAGCTGCATTAAGGTTCAGGTCAGGGGTCACATGAGCTGCATTAAGGTTCAGGTCAGAGGTCACATGAGCTGCATTAAGGTTCAGGTCAGAGGTCACATGAGCTGCATTAAGGTCAGTCAGAGTCACATGAGCTGCATTAAGGTTCAGGTCAGAGGTCACATGAGCTGCATTAAGATCAGAGGTCACATGAGCTGCATTAAGGTTCAGGTCAGGGGTCACATGAGCTGCATTAAGGTTCAGGTCAGAGGTCACATGAGCTGCATTAAGGTTCAGGTCAGAGGTCACATGAGCTGCATTAAGGTCAGAGGTCACATGAGCTGCATTAAGGTTCAGGTCAGGGGTCACATGAGCTGCATTAAGTCAGGTCAGAGGTCACATGAGCTGCATTAATGTTCAGGTCAGGGGTCACATGAGCTGCATTAAGGTTCAGGTCAGAGGTCACATGAGCTGCATTAAGGTTCAGGTCAGAGGTCACATGAGCTGCATTAAGGTTCAGGTCAGAGGTCACATGAGCTGCATTAAGATCAGAGGTCACATGAGCTGCATTAAGGTTCAGGTCAGGGGTCACATGAGCTGCATTAAGGTTCAGGTCAGGGGTCACATGAGCTGCATTAAGGTCAGAGGTCACATGAGCTGCATTAATGTTCAGGTCAGAGGTCACATGAGCTGCATTAAGGTTCAGGTCAGAGGTCACATGAGCTGCATTAAGGTCAGAGGTCACATGAGCTGCATTAAGGTTCAGGTCAGAGGTCACATGAGCTGCATTAAGGTTCAGGTCAGAGGTCACATGAGCTGCATTAATGTTCAGGTCAGAGGTCACATGAGCTGCATTAAGGTCAGAGGTCACATGAGCTGCATTAAGGTCAGAGGTCACATGAGCTGCATTAAGGTTCAGGTCAGGGGTCACATGAGCTGCATTAAGGTCAGAGGTCACATGAGCTGCATTAATGTTCAGGTCAGAGGTCACATGAGCTGCATTAAGGTTCAGGTCAGAGGTCACATGAGCTGCATTAAGGTTCAGGTCAGGGGTCACATGAGCTGCATTAAGGTCAGAGGTCACATGAGCTGCATTAATGTTCAGGTCAGAGGTCACATGAGCTGCATTAAGGTTCAGGTCAGAGGTCACATGAGCTGCATTAAGGTCAGAGGTCACATGAGCTGCATTAAGGTTCAGGTCAGAGGTCACATGAGCTGCATTAAGGTTCAGGTCAGAGGTCAGGTCAGGGGTCACATGAGCTGCATTAAGGTTCAGGTCAGAGGTCAGGTCAGCTGTACCTCTGTGGAGTTTATGTCCACGTAGATGTGAACGACTCCTCCGTGTTTGTTACACTCCTCGATGACATCATGCTGAATATCAACGTCCCAGCCAGGAGCGTCGTCACTGAAACACACACACACACACAGAGACAGAGACACAAACACACAGAGACAGACACACACACAGAGACAGACACACAAACACACAGAAAACAGACACAAACACACAGAAACAGACACAGAGAGACAGACTGTTAAGAGCTTAAATTCTCTTAAAAATACGAATATAAATAAGAGTCTACACACACACAGACACACAGGGGAGTCTACAGACACACACACAGGGGAGTCTACAGACACACACACTGGGGAGTCTACAGACACACACACTGGGGAGTCTACAGACACACAGACAGGTGGGTCTACACACAGACACACAGACAGGTGGGTCTACACACAGACACACAGGGGAGTCTACACACAGACACACAGACAGGGGAGTCTACACACAGACACACAGGGGAGTCTACACACAGACACACAGACAGGTGGGTCTACACACAGACACACAGACAGGGGAGTCTACACACAGACACACAGACAGGTGGGTCTACACACAGACACACAGACAGGGGAGTCTACACACAGACACACAGACAGGTGGGTCTACACACAGACACACAGACAGGGGAGTCTACACACAGACACACAGGGGAGTCTACACACAGACACACAGACAGGTGGGTCTACACACAGACAGGTGGGTCTACACACAGACACACAGACAGGTGGGTCTACACACAGACACACAGACAGGTGGGTCTACACACAGACAGGTGGGTCTACACACAGACACACAGACAGGTGGGTCTACACACAGACACACAGACAGGTGAGTCTACACACAGACACACAGACAGGTGGGTCTACACACACAGACAGGTGGGTCTACACACAGACACACAGACAGGTGGGTCTACACACAGACAGGTGGGTCTACACACAGACACACAGACAGGTGGGTCTACACACAGACACACAGACAGGTGGGTCTACACACAGACACACAGACAGGTGAGTCTACACACAGACACACAGACAGGTGAGTCTACACACAGACACACAGACAGGGGGGTCTACACACAGACACACAGACAGGTGTGTCTACCTGTGGCTGGTGAACATGTTGGACAGCTGGAAGCAGTGCGTCGCTAGCGGCTGAGAGGGAAGAGTCACAGTAGAGTTCATGTTCAGACCTGGATTCATGGCAGCTGATACACACAGACACACAAAGAGAGAGACACACACACGTTGAAAATGTCAGTTTACTGAACATGATTAGATTCATCAACACTCAGATCACACTGTGTGCGAGTGTGTATATTGAGTGTGTGTATTGATGTGTGTACCTGACACAGCAGCCATGGCTCCAATCGCTATAGCTCCACTCATCTGAAGAGCCTGTTGAGCAGCAGGAGGCATCTGAAGACCTGAACCTGAACACACACAGTTAACATCTCCACACACACAGACACACACACCTCCATCTGTACCTTCAACCCTGAAGCTGGAGGTCAAAGGTCTCACCCTCTGCGAGTCGGGCCATCAGCTGCAGCCTCCCCGTGGTTCCCAGGTCGATGCCGGTGCGTTCCAGCTCGTCACTGTCGAGGAAAGACGAGGCTGCAGAGCCGTCGGCCCGCTCAGTCACATGACCGACCTTCATGGGTCGACCTGCCAGCTCGAAGCCGTTCAGCTGCTCCAGAGCTTTTTTAGCACATTCTGCGTCTGCAAACTGTTGCACAGGTGAAGGGTAATGAAGCAGAAGAAACCAGGGGACAGTGAACGCATCACGAAGGTGAGGGAGACCAAGAACTCACCGTGATGAAGCCGTAACCTTTAGATCGACCCGTCTCACTGTCCATCATCAGCTGGATGCTCTCAATCTGAAACACATGAACCACACAGTCAGACGTGTGTGTGTGTTGTGTGTTACATGTGTCAAAGACATGAAGGGATGGTTGTTCACCAGTGTCTGTTCCGTGTGTCAGGTTCTGAACTGAAGCCAGGACATCAGAGTCAAAGTGACTGGAACCATCTGGACTAATGATCCACATCGATCAACTAAATACATGTGGTCATCAGTTTGTGTGTGACAGAGTTTTTTTATTTAAAGATCCATAAGTGCTTGATGTTAATTGTGTTAAATAATCGTGATTATGATTTGTGCTGTAATCAATCGGTGCTAGTGCAGCATGTGCATAAGCATCAATTTACAAGTCAATCCAGTTGCTTATGGACACTTGTACAACTTGTGAAGATGAGAGTGCTGTGTGTGAGTGAGTGTGTGTGTGTGTGTGTGTGTGTGTGTGTGTCAGACTGACTCGTCCAAAGGGCTCAAAGATTCCTCTCAGCATCTCCTCTGTGATGTTGAAATGCAGGGAACCGACGTAAAGCCTCATCGGTCCTGAGGAACCTTTCTGGAGGTTGTTGGCTGCGGCTGCTGCGGCTGCTGCAGCTGCTGCTGCTCGGTTCTTCTCCGCCTGGTGACACAACATCACAATATCAACACAACATCAACACAATAAAGCTTTCCGCTATGTACATTTTGCAATTGCTGCTGCAAAATTATTAACAACACTGCTTCAGGACTGGAGCAGACACACACTACACCTGGTTGTCTTGTAATGAGTCAGAGTTTCCTCTGTCCACACTCCCCCTGCTGGCCTGCTCTCACCTTACACGTTGACAATAAACGCCAACACTAACAGTGATGAAGTTTACTTTGTGTTTGTTTCACTAGAATTTATGAAGCAAACATTTAAACATATTAGAAAAAATTCCAACAGTTCACCTGTCACAAACACATGTCACAAGTTCTTCTTTGACTCATAAAACATCCCTTCACCAAGGTTACAGGAAATCTGCTCAGTCGTCTTTACAAATTGCTGCCAACTAACTAACTAACAAACCGGGTTTGAAGGTGGATGTGGAGGTAGGGAAGAGGTGGAGGTAGGTGACAGTGTACCTGTGAGGCCTGTACGATGATGGGAACTCCCAGCAGCCTTTGCCCCGTCAGTCCGATGGCCAGAGGAACTGAGTTTGTTTCCATGAACTCGATGTAGGCGATGCCCTTTGACCTGCGGGAGTTCCTGTCCGAGATCATCCTCACGTCCCGCACCTGGGAGAGCCACCAGAACAACTGTTACCACGGCAACCTACCATCTCCAGCTGTTACAGTTGGTCTTACAAGTACAAGTATTAAAAGTTACTGATATTGTGTTTGTACCTTTCCCACAGCAGAGAAGAAGTCCTCCAGGTCACGAGGTCGGATTCTGGCAGCCAGCTGCATACAGAACACCGTCCGAGCATCTCGCTCCTCTGGGGTCAGGTTATCGATGGGCTGCCTGCGTGTCGTGACATCATCATCATCAACATGACATCATCATCAACATGACATCATCCAAATATCAAAGTGTGACTTGCGTCTGTCAGTGTCGTCCTCTGAGGGATCAATAAAGCTGCATCTCAGAGTCGTGGTCACTCACCTGATGGGACTCTTGTCCTTCTTGAACGGACTCTTACTCCTCGACTTCCGCCGACTGACAGACACAGAGAGAGTTCAGAACAGAGCAGCGGTAGAGAAACATCTGTGCACATCAGCTCAATATATAAACCTCCAATTTAAAACGTTAGTTTTTATATATATATACACACACACACACACACACACAAACACACACCGCTCAAAAGAATGAAGGGAACACTTAAATCACACATTAGATCTTGAAGAACATTGTGTAATTTGTTGAGGACAAAATTACGTCACAACTTGATCCAACGTGTGAGAATTTCATCCAGTCATCATGTGACTCGGTGGGTGTGGCCTCCTCAAGCCTGTATGTTCTCCTAATATCTGGACGTGACGCTCCTGATGTGTCTGAGGATGGAGTCCTGGATCATCTCCTCCTTCACAGGCTGTGGACGGACTTGGTGGCGTCAGATGCACGATACATAACGTCCCATAGGTGCTCAACTGGATTTAGGTCAGAGGAACATGAGGGTCAGTCAACGGCATCAATGCCTTTGTCATCCAGGAGCTGCAGACACACTCTGGACACATGAGGCATTGTCCTGCACCAGGAGGAACCCAGGGGCCACTGCACCACACCAGTAGCCTGCAGGAGGTCATTTTGTAGAGTTCTGGCAGTGCTCCTCCTGTTCCTCTTCACACAGAGAAGCAGATACTGGTCCTGCTTCTGGGTTGATGATCTTCTACTGTCTAGCCCTCCTGGTGTCTCCTTGTGTCTTCTGGTGTCTCCTCCAGGCCCTGGACACTGTGCTGGGAGACCCAAACTTTCTTGTGACCATAGGTATGGATGTGTTCTCCTGGAGGAGCAGGACTACCTGTGCAGCCTGAAGGAGCTGCAGGTAGCTCCTCATGCTAACAGCAGTGAGGAGGAGCAATGGCCAGAACTAGAAGGAGTCAGGGAGGAGGAGCCCTAACCCTAACCCACTTTTTATATCTTTTATATCTTTTTATTCAGAAATGTTTGTCAAAATAAATGTTACTTTGTATCAAAATTGGAAAAAAAGTGAGTAAATAAGAAGTAAACAGTGAGTTAATATATACTGGTTTTCTATTTTTTATTGCTTTTCCTATGTATGTTGTATTTATTGCGTTTTTGTGTCATTGCGTTTTTATGTTTCTATGTTCATTGTATGCACCAATTACAAGAGCAAATTCCTTGTAGGTGTAAACCTACTTGGCAATAAAATACTTCTGATTCTGGTTCTGGTTCTGATGGACACAATGACTGTTACGATGTTATGTTATATGTTGTAAAGTCGTCTACTGCGTAGAAGTTGGCTGCCATGTCACAAGAATTTCACTGCTCCGATGACGCCGTCATTGGTGCATGTGACAATAAACTTTGATTTGATTTTGATTTGATCGCTGGAGTTTTACGGTGATGATTAAGTTTACGCTTAATTTTTTGAGCAGTGTATATCTACATATGTACAGAGTCATGCTGATGGGGGGGACAGAGGAACTCACTGTTTCTGATGGTCTCTGTAGCGCCCCCCCCTCTCCCTGCTGCGGCTGCGGCGGCGCTCTCGACTGCGGCTTCTTCGCCTCTCTTTGCTGCGGCTGCGTTTGCGCTCTCGACTGCGGCTCGTCTTCTTGTCTCGACTCTTGCTGCGCTTCTTGTCGCGGCTGCGGCTGCACTTCTTCCTGTCAGACACACAGCAGCCAATCAGAACTTTAGTCATCACCATGGTGACAACAGACAGAGGTAACGACTCATCAGCATGTGTTCCACACTCCAGTTCAGTAGGTGGCGCTAATGCACCTAAAAGTTGTTTTGCAATCGCCGGATCTGAAGTCTCTGGAATCACCACTGTGAAATCATTTCGTACTTACGGACAGTGTGTTCTAAACAAATCTTATAGTGTGTGTGTGTGTGTGTGTGTGTGTGTGTGTGTGTGTGTCTGTCATGTATCCTCTTCTCCCAAGTGCTTTAAATCTTTTAGAGCAGCCATTAAACAAAACGGAGACTGGAAATGTGTCAATCAACGACCTTCAACTGTCTCACTCTCAGCTGCTCAACCTGAGGAAGGCTGACAGACAGTCACAGACAGTCACAGACAGACAGATAGACAATCACAGACAGACAGATAGACAGTCACAGACAGACAGATAGACAGTCACAGACAGACAGATAGACAGTCACAGACAGACAGATAGACAGTCACAGACAGTCACAGACCGTCACAGACCGTCACAGACCGTCACAGACAGACAGTCACAGACCGTCACAGACAGACAGATAGACAGTCACAGACAGACAGATAGACAGTCACAGACAGACAGATAGACAGTCACAGACAGTCACAGACCGTCACAGACAGACAGATAGACAGTCACAGACAGACAGATAGACAGTCACAGACAGTCACAGACAGACAGATAGACAGTCACAGACAGTCACAGACCGTCACAGACAGTCACAGACAGACAGATAGACAGTCACAGACAGTCACAGACAGACAGTCACAGACAGGTTCTGGTACCTCTTGTTGTGTTCATCCTGTCCGTCCGGACTCGAGGTCTTGGCGTCCTCCTATCAGGGTTGAGAGAGAACAGCATGAGGAGGCAGATGACAGTCAGTGTGTGTGTGTGTGTGTGTGTGTGTTGGGGGGGGTGTACAAACACATTTTATGAATGTTCACATTCAAACTGGATGTTTGGAGGTCAGAGGTCAGAACCAGGCTGAAGCCGGGCTCAGTGAGGTGGGTTTCAGTCCTGGTCCTGAAGCAGAACCAGGACACACCCGCCGCACTACACCTGAGACGATCCCCAACAGAACGACCTCCGTTCATCATGACTCTTGATGTGTGGACCTCATTCACACCTGGTAGCTACGTCCATGCTGAGGATCCAATCAACACGTGGTCAGCTCTGAGCTCAGGTCTGAACCTACTGACTGCGTCCAGAGTCCCATCACTTTACCAACAAAACCTGTTTGCTGTGTGTACAGAGTGTAAACTCAGATCGGATAAAAAAAGATTTGGCTTTTGGAAACACAAATGATTATTTAGATATCAAACAGGAAGTGAGATCAGATCACATGATCCTAGGAGACGCATTCAGGTGTGCACAAGAGCTGAACACGTGTGACTGGATTTCTAAGGACAGATATTCACCAGGTGTGAACAGGGCCTGTGTGTTACAGGTGACCTTTTAGCTACCTAAAAGGACCTTTTGTGGTAGGGGTCATGTGACCGCCATCGTCTGTGTGTGTGTGTGTCTTCATGTGAAGAGTTGTGTTTACACCTCTGACGAACAGATTTCATTGATACAGACCTCACCTGCAGATCACCTGCTCCATCCACATCCACCCACCCTGCCTCCCGACCTCAGATCACACCTGAACCCTGGGTTCTCCTCAGCTCTGCATCTGTCTGTCGTCACAGCGTCAGTCTGAGCCCTAGCCCACAGGCAGGACCCAGAATGGTGCTGATGCTAAGCTAACCGCTAGCACTGACATTCCTTCAGAGTAAAGTTACCTTTCCCATGATCCACCTGCTCACTGCTCTAACACTTCAACTCCCAGCATCCACAGCTGTTCCTCCTCAGGGGTTTGTGCCACACCCAGTTTTCAGTTACCAAGGGGACCACAGTCATGTTTCCATGGGAACCACAGTAAAGCAATGCAAGATGGGGGCTTTTTACTACCTTCATGTTTGTGACAGATCACACTGGCATTCAGGGGAGTAGAGGTGAGAAATCGTTAGGCAAGTCTACAAAGAGAGATAGATGGGCATTTATTCATGACAGTCTGTGACGGAACGCCACCATCATCATCACCATCATCATCATCAGCCTGACTCTACTGCTCAGAGGCAGTGAACAGAAACTGTGGCAGGTCCGGTTAGTTTGGTTATTGGACACGCCGTCAAGAATCCACTAATGAATCCACTGGTCAGTAAAAGTCAGGTGCGAGTGAAAAACATCCAGACTGTGTGAGACTGGAGGAGCTGGTGAGACACCTGAGCTGCAGGTGAGTCTGTTCACAGCCGTCAGCACACGTCACATTCTCACAGCAGATGTTCTCAGGTATAAAGTGTGTTCTCATCAGAAGGTGTGTGGTCGATGACCAGTCGACTGCTGCAGGTGAGCTTTGTGTGTGATTTGTACTGTTCTGAACCATGTGATCAGGGAGTGAACATGATTGGTCCTCAGCTCTCAGAGGCGGGGTGTGGAGCAGTAGAGTCCGGCTGAGTCTCAGAAACACACAGAGGAGCGACACTCACCTTCCTGTACGGAGCCTCCAGCATCGCCTCGATGTCCAGGTCATCAGACATGCTGCTGCTCTACACACACACAACAAACACACAAACACACAGAGTTTAGTCTCATCACTAACAGTACTCATCTTTCCTCGTGCAGTCACTTTGATCCTGAATCAACTTGAACTGGATGTTCTGTCTGTGTGTGTCTCATGTGTGTGGCAGGTGAACACTGTGTGCACACAATGTGTTCTTCATGAATCCTAGAGCAGTCAAACACAGCAAACTTCAGTCCTGTTCAGGTCCTGATAACTTGTGATCGTGTATGTAGAGAGAGGACACCACCGACACATCACGTCCGTGGTGTTAATAATCACAATAAGACGTTAATGGAAACCATCACGTTCATGACTGAGTGCTAAGAGTAGAGATGATTCAAAATGTCACTTCCGCAGTGAACTGCTCGATCAGCAGATCAACTTCTGTCTGTTCTATCGTCAGTTGATCGGTCAGTGATAAATACTGACGGCAGTCACAGGTGAGATCCGAAAAATCGATCACGTGGTTCATGTAAACACACCACGTGACAGGTCAGTCTGTATAGAGGGAGGGGGGTCACACCTACACAGGTAACTGTACTCGTATGACATCATCAACCCTGGACCAAGCTTCACTGTTAGCTTAGCTGTTAGCTACACTGGGTCAAACGCCCGGTAACGAGCCTGTGAAACACACCTTAGCTCTATGCAGCTAGCAGCTAGCGGTTAGCAGCTAGCAGCTAGCTGTGCGGAGCGGGCCTCCCGCCACTTATCTCCGGTATCTGCCGGGTCCCCGGCTCAGCTGCGGGCTCGTGCCTGTGACCGGGGACACAGAAGACATTTACCTGGATACTCAGCGGCTCAGGTGAAATAACGTTGGTCTCTCCTCGTCTCCGCGGGACGTGAATCAGTTTTGTTAAGGACGCACACAGGAAGTCCTTCTTCTTCTTCGTGTTCTTCGTCTTCTTCTTCGAGCTCTTCCGGCAGTCCCAGCTTGGTCAGTGCTGCCCCCTCTGGTTCAACATTAACACAGCTGTTCAACTACTAATATCAGTAAAGTTCAGTTTAGCTCAGATCTACATATCAAGTCAAATGTGACTAATGTGAAAGAAATGCACGTATCCATGTAAATGTGCCACCCAAACAAAGTAAAGGTAATCTATTACATTCCATTCAGTAAAAGCAACTTTTACTTCTGGCTGTGGATTGACTGGTTCGTCCAGGTGAGTGAAGTCTGGAGCTTCACCCTGAGACCACGCCCACTCACAGCCCTGGTCACAGGCGAGTCATCATCAGCAGAAACTCGGAGTGATCACCTGTTCAGTGACAGCTGCTGTCAATCAAACACAGACACGCACTTTTCTCACATTTCATTTTAATGATAAAAAACAACTACATGAAATCTGATTTCAGCTCCTCTCCTCATGACCACCATCATCTCCTTTCAGCCAATCAGATGTCTTCCTGCTCTGCCCGCTCCCTGGAGGAAACCCACCGGCTGATGATCACATCCTGCAGAAAAAACTGAGGTTATTCAACAGCCCTCAGGATTTCTGATTATTGCTCAAAGGACCAATGACTCCAAACTCTGTGTCTGTTACCTGAACCTTCAATCTCCTCAGACACTCAGGTGAGTCCAGCTCAGCCTCTGATTGGGCGGCTGGATGGATGACGTAACACAACATCAGCTCCTGTAAAACAAATCTTCATGGTCAGTAAAGAACCACAGTGACGTCTGATCTGATGAAGTCTGGGGGTTACCTTAGAAACATTGGCAGTGATCCTGTTGAGAGCGGCCAGAGAACGCCACGAAAACGGACGCAATGCAGAGCCCATGAACGCATCGTCAACTCGCTCAATTACCACCGAGTAACTTTGGGAGAGAGAGAGGACAAGATCAGAGAGAGGACGTGTGTGTGTGTGTCTGTGTGTGTGTATGTGTGTGTCTGTGTGTGTGTCTGTGTGTTACCTTGCGTGGTAGAAAGGTGGACCCTTCCTGTACAGCACTGAAAACAGAAAAGTAGAGTTATTTTTAAAATAAGACAACAATTACAACTGAATGATTGTGTGTGTCTCAGTGTATTAATATTCTATCTTACTGAGGTCAACGCCATATTTTGCCCCGCCCCCTCCTTTAGGGACCCACCCCCTGCTGCGAAAATGATGATAGGCTGCGTACGAGCTGACGAAGTCAGGACGCAAGGATCGGAACTTCCTCCACAGCTGGATGATTGTTAGGGGCTCCTGACCAATCACAGGAGGACAAAGATGAGGAAACTCAGCTGCATTCTTAAAGTCAAAATAATCTGTTTCCTAACGACACGTCATCGACCCTGAGGGAAAACCACCCCGGAGACAAACGTACAGGAGAAGCTGTGAGGAGAAAAGGAAACCTAGGTTCTGTTTGAAATGTGATCATATATAAGAGAAGAGAAGTTCAGTCTGTAGGCTACAGTGATAAAGTCTGTGATGTAAGAAACGTATAAAACAGACAGACCTGGTGCAGGTAGATAGACAGGCAGCCCACACTGTAGACAAGGAAGAAGGCCTGCAGATGGAGACAGATAGAGGTGGACAGTGGCATCAAATCTCCTTATAGGTTCTCTGGTAACCACACGATCCGGTCACATGATCTGATGTGTTACCTCCTCCAGGCTGAGTTGCAGGAACTCAGACAGAGAGAACGGAGCCCGCCTGACCTCCCTGACCCCCCCGCCGACCTGCAGACACAAAGCAACACCTTGAGCGTTCTGTAGATTCGTCAGTGAAAAAACGGCTTCAGATGAAGACTCACCTTGCTGTCATAGACCAGGACAAAACCACCACCTGGAACTACAGGATCAGGGTCCGACGCTGGGTCCCGGGACGAGCTGTGATCCAATATGAAGACAAAGATCCGTTTAATGACTCTTTCAGACCTGAACCCCTGACATCCTCCAGAGGGGCTGAATGTGAGAACACAAGTCTCCTGCAGCCCCGTGATAAAATGTCTGGGAAATGCCAGAGTGACATTTACAGAATATTTCACATGTATAAATATTTTAAAGTAGTCTGGTGACATGGAGGAGCATCACTCCACCTGCAGCTGGTCTTAACGTCCGGCTCGACCACTGACCTCGACGTCTCCGCCCTCCTCACGTCCTCCATCTCTATAGGCTGAGAGAGCCTCGTCAGGATTTGACTGACAGCCTCATCATCCAATCCCTGGGCGAAGAGAGCTGCTCCCGCCCACTTTAGCATTTCATCATACCTGGAGGGGGTGTGGCCAGGACAGGATGCGAGTTCATCAAGATGAAAGACAGGATGTGATGTCATCTTGTGAACAAACAGGATGTGATGTCACTGACCTGGACTCTGAGACGAGAGGTAGAAGCGAACCTTCGTGTTCTGTGACAGAAACAGGAAGCAGCGAACTTAAGCTGTCAGCACTGATTGAACCAGACCAATGGTGATGATGTCACTGTATGGGCGTAGACTTACGCTCCCATTGGTCGAAGATGCTGTGGTCTGGTCTCGCTCTCGACAAGATCCCTTTCCCAAAGTATCCCTGAGCAGAATAAACCTGTTTTCAGATGAGTTCAACATTACCAGGGAACCTAAAGGGAGAGTTCCCCCCCCGACTGTGATCCTCCTCTGCAGCTGACACATTCAGACCCAGACACCGTGAAGATGACCTCGTCCATGGGAAGGTCGGGGTCACTTGATGACATCACAGCAGCAGGATGGAGGCAGGTTATGTTTTATTACATCTGAAGAATCCGTCAATAGCTATTTCAGCTGTGTTGGATTCTGACCTGGTTTAGATGATGTGGATCAACTCAGACCTGGTCTAGATGATGTGGATCAAGTCCGACCTGGTCTAGATGATGTGGATCAACTCAGACCTGCTCTAGATGATGTGGATTAACTCAGACCTGCTCTAGATGATGTGGATCAACTCAGACCTGGTCTAGATGATGTGGATCAACTCAGACCTGGTCTAGATGATGTGGATCAACTCAGACCTGCTCTAGATGATGTGGATCAACTCAGACCTGGTTTAATGATGTGGATCAACCCAGACCTGCTCTAGATGGTGTGGATTAACTCAGACCTGGTCTAGATGATGTGGATCAACTCAGACCTGGTCTAGATGATGTGGATCAACTCAGACCTGCTCTAGATGATGTGGATCAACTCAGACCTGGTTTAATGATGTGGATCAACTCAGACCTGCTATAGATGATGTGGATCAACTCAGACCTGGTTTAATGATGTGGATCAACTCAGACCTGCTCTAGATGATGTGGATTAACTCAGACCTGGTCTAGATGATGTGGATCAACTCAGACCTGGTCTAGATGATGTGGATCAACTCAGACCTGCTCTAGATGATGTGGATCAACTCAGACCTGGTTTAATGATGTGGATCAACTCATACCTGCTCTAGATGATGTGGATTAACTCAGACCTGGTCTAGATGATGTGGATCAACTCAGACCTGCTCTAGATGATGTGGATCAACTCAGACCTGGTTTAATGATGTGGATCAACCCAGACCTGCTCTAGATGATGTGGATTAACTCAGACCTGGTCTAGATGATGTGGATCAACTCAGACCTGCTCTAGATGATGTGGATCAACTCAGACCTGGTTTAATGATGTGGATCAACTCATACCTGCTCTAGATGATGTGGATTAACTCAGACCTGGTCTAGATGATGTGGATCAACTCAGACCTGCTCTAGATGATGTGGATCAACTCAGACCTGGTTTAATGATGTGGATCAACCCAGACCTGCTCTAGATGGTGTGGATTAACACAGACCTGGTCTAGATGATGTGGATCAACTCAGACCTGGTTTAGATGATGTGGATCAATTCAGACCTGGTCTAGATGATGTGGATTAACACAGACCTGGTTTAGATGATGTGGATCAACTCCGACCTGGTCTAGATGATGTGGATTATCTCAGACCTGGTCTAGATGATGTGGATCAACCCAGACCTGCTATAGATGATGTGGATCAACCCAGACCTGCTCTAGATGGTGTGGATTAACTCAGACCTGGTTTAGATGTGGATTAACACAGACCTGGTCTAGATGATGTGGATCAACCCAGACCTGGTCTAGATGATGTGGATCAACTCAGACCTGCTCTAGATGGTGTGGATTAACTCAGACCTGGTTGTGGATCTTCTGGATGTGGTCCGGTTGACAAACCAGCACGTGCAGGTTGATGAGCTCCGCCCGGAGCTCGGTCCTCTCCCTCGGGCTGCGGCTCACCGGCAGCGGAGCCTCGTACTCCTCGTGCACCCGGGTCCGGCGCCGAGGAGCCCGGAACTCCGCCTGCATGTTGTCAGCAGCGGCGGGACGGGGAGCTGATGGAGGTTCTACTGGACCCGGACTGAGCAGATGTTTGTGCTGCTGAGAGACAGCTAGCTGTTCGCCTGTTAGCTTCTGCTCTAACTACTGTGCTAGCATGTTAGCTTCTGCTCTAATCGTTCTGTTAGCATGTTAGCTTCTGCTCTAATCGTTCTGTTAGCATGTTAGCTTCTGCTCTAATCGTTCTGTTAGCATGTTAGCTTCTGCTCTAATCGTTCTGTTAGCATGTTAGCCGGTAAGAACAGTTCCGATAGGTTCAACTTTCCAGTCGACCTTGTTTTGCTGTCGGACGCTGAGGTGTCCCAGAATTAGTGTCCGGGCGAAACTGTGATCCTCTTGTTCTCTTTCTTCTTTGTTTCAATGGCCGGACACAAACCAACGCCAAAGGTGCATGCCGCCATCTACTGTACATGAGTGTAGTTACAAGACTTTATTAGTATAGTCTCAGTTTGTCTCATGGTCTTTAACAAGGTGAGACGTCCTCTGTTCTTCAACAAGAGTCAAACTCCTGAGACCTTCACCTGGTGAAGAAGGTAGAAACCTCAGAGACACATGTGAGGACTTGTCTCCCAGGACGGACACTAGTCCACAGATGTCCCGTGGAACAGAGGGCATCAGCGAGAAAAGAGGATTCACAGCTTTGATTAGAATAAACACTTTGTAGCAGAACTGAAGGTCAATGACCTGATGGATTATTGTCAGTAATGGTCGAGTCTCTGAGGAGAAATATTGTATGTGATGCTGAAGCTCTGGCTCCTCCTCTGCTTTTAGAGACTTTAGGGACGACAGCCTGAATTCTGGGAGCGGAGTGCTCTAGCTGGTTTGTAAGGTACTAACAGCTCTTTAAGGTAGAAAGGCGCTATATTATTAAGGGCCTTGAAGGTGAGGAGGAGAATTTTAAATTCTACTCTAGATTTAACTGGAAGCCAGTGTAGTGAAGCTAATACTGGAGAAATGTGCTCTCTTTTCTTTGTTCTTGTCAGGACACGTGCTGCGGCATTTTGGACAAGCTGTAGAGTCTTTAACGACTTACTGCTGGAGCCTGATAATAATGAGTTACAATAGTCCAGTCTCCATGTAACGAAGGCGTGGACTAGTTTTTCTGCATCTTTTTGCGAAAGGACATGCCTGATTTTTGAGATATTACGCAAGTGGAAAAAGGCAGTCCGAGAAATTTGTTTTAAGTGACTATTTAATGATAAATCAGGATCGAAGATCACTCCCAAGTTCCTGACTGTTTCGTTGGAAGCAAGGGCAATGTCGTCTAGCGCAGCTATATCATTAGATAATTTATCTCTAAGGTGTTTGGGGCCAAGTATTATAACCTCTGTTTTGTCTGAGTTTAATAAGAGAAAATTGCGGGTCATCCAGGTTTTTATGTCCTTGAGACATGCTCGAAGTTTAGTTAATTGATTACTTTGTTCAGGTTTTATTGACAAGTATAACTGGGTGTCATCCGCATAGCAGTGGAAATTTACCGAGTGTGTCCTGATAATGTTTCCTAGTGGAAGCATATATAATGAGAATAAAATTCCTTCCTTTAATACTTCCTTGTTAATATTGTTTATATTCTACAGTTTCCCTTCATTGTTAATGTCCAATAATTTCGTGCAGCTGCATTATACACCAGGCAGCCTTAATCCACCGTAGCTCTCAGTAATGGCATATATACAGTGCTGTGAAAAAGTATTTGCCCCCTTCCGAGTTTCTTAGTTTTTTGCATATTTGTCACACTTAAATGTTTCAGATCATCAAACAAAATGTAATATTAGACAAAGATAACCCGAGTAAATACAAAATGCAGTTTTTAATTGATAATTTCATTTATTAAGGGAAAAAAATCTATCCAAACCTATCTGGCCCTATGTGAAAAAGTATTTGCCCCCTCTTGATAAATCCTGAATAAACTCTGATAAACCACATTTTTTGGAAAACTGAGTTCAATGTCACTAGCCACACGCATGCCTGATTACTGCCAGAACTGTTTAAGCTAGAAATCAGTTAAATAGAAGCTGTCTGACAAAGTTAAGTAGACTAAAATATCTCAAAAACAACCCATCATGCCGGGATCTAAAGAAATTCAAAAACAGATGAGAAACAAAGTTATTGACATGTAGCAGTCTGGAAAGGGTTACAAAGCCATTTCTAAGGCTTTGGGACTTCAGTGAACCACGGTGAGAGACTTTATCCACATATGGAGAAGACTTGGAACAGTGGTGAACCTTCCATGGAGTGGCCTAGTCAAAGTCCAGATTTAAATCGGATTGAGATGCTCTGGCATGAACTTAAACAAGCCATTTATGCTCAAAATCATCCAATGTTGCTGAATTAAAAGAATTCTGCAAATAAGAGTGGGACAAAACTCCTCCACAGTGATGTGAGAGACTCATTGACAGTTATCGCAAACATCTGATTGCAGTTGTTGCCTCCAAGGGTGGCACAACCAGTTATTAGGCTTAGGGGGCAATTACTTTTTCACAGAGGGCCAAGTAGGTTTGTATAGACTTTTTCACTTAATAAATGAAATCATCATTTAAAAACTGCATTTTGTATTTACTCGGGATACCTTTGTCTAATATACAAATTTGTGTGATGATCTGAATCATTTAAGTGTGACAAAAATGCTAAACAATAAAAAATCAGGAAGGGGGCAAATACTTTTTCACAGCACTGTATATAAACAGTGCTGTGAAAAAGCTGATTAAACTTTTGATCAGCTGATGAACAGCCTACTTCAGTTAAATTGTTGTTTTCAATAAATTGCCTGCTCACAAGTCTCTTGTTCCCATTTCTTCTTTTTGCATTTTGAAACTCTACTTAGAACCTTCCTAAGATCCAACAGTGCAAAATGCAAATTCATGCAATTTTTTAACTGGTCTTAAGATTTTGATCAAGAGTGTATATATATATATACACCACGCCCCCTGGTGGTGAACAGCTGCAGCTTCAAAGAGCTTCTCATTTATTTTCAAACTGTGACAGTTAAAGTTAGGACACTCATACACACACAGAGTGCAGTGAACCCCATGTTCTCTTCATGATGGACGATGTCTCCCCGAGGGACCCAACCAGATCCCAACCAGAATATCTGTACACACCTAGCTCAACCTGACAGCGTCTAACTGGTCCTGATGGTCTGACTGGGTCTGTTGGGTCCTAACTGGTCCTGATGGGTCTGCCTGGGTCTGTTGGGTCCTAACTGGTCCTGATGGGTCTGCCTGGGTCTGTTGGGTCCTCACTGGTCCTGCTTGGTCTGACTGGGTCTGTTGGGTCCTCACTGGTCCTGATGGGTCTGACTGGGTCTGTAGAGTCCTAAATGGTCCCGATGAGTCTAAATAGGTATGTTGGGTCCTAACTGGTCTTGATGGGTCTGACTGGGTCTGTTGGGTCCTAACTGGTTCTGATGGATCTGACTGGGTCTGTCGGGTCCTAACTGGCCCTGCTGGGTCTGACAGGCTCAGGTCGGGTGTCCACACTCTATTTTAACCGACAGACCAACCCTCAGTCCAACAGTGTCTAACTCTCAGATTGTATCCCTCACATTACTGGTACTGAAAGGAGTTATCAGATGACTGCCCAACACTGGTGGGGACATCCTCCTGTCTGTCCTCCTGTCTGTCTCTCTTTCTGTCCACCATGTAGTACTGGTGTTTCTGGATGTGTTGGTACAACGTGGTGAATTTTGAGACTCTCTTCATCTTCGGTAGGATGTAGGTGTGAGTGAACGCCTCTCTGGTCAGAGAGCTCCGCCCCCTCCACGGCCAGGACGCTGTTCACAAAGCCGAGACAGAAGCTGAAGCAGTTATGGTCGTCTTTGTTGAACCTGGAGAGAGAGAGGTGTAAGCTGTACCAGGTGTGAGATGTATCTGTAGCAGGTGTGAGATGTACCAGGTGTGAGAAGTACCTGTAGCAGGTGTGAGATGTATCTGTACCAGGTGTGAGATGTAGCAGGTGTGAGATGTATCTGTAGCAGGTGTGAGATGTATCTGTACCAGGTGTGAGATGTACCAGGTGTAAGATGTACCAGGTGTGAGATGTTCCTGTAGCCGGTGTGAGATGTATCTGTACCAGGTGTGAGATGTACCAGGTGTGAGATGATCCTGTAGCAGGTGTGAGGTGTATCTGTACCAGGTGTGAGATGTACCAGGTGTGAGATGATCCTGTAGCAGGTGTGAGATGTATCTGTAGCAGGTGTGAGATGTATCTGTACCAGGTGTGAGATGTACCAGGTGTGAGATGATCCTGTAGCAGGTGTGAGGTGTATCTGTACCAGGTGTGAGATGTACCAGGTGTGAGATGTTCCTGTACCAGGTGTGAGGTGTATCTGTACCAGGTGTGAGATGTACCAGGTGTGAGATGATCCTGTAGCAGGTGTGAGATGTATCTGTAGCAGGTGTGAGATGTATCTGTACCAGGTGTGAGATGTACCTGTAGCAGGTGTGAGATGTATCTGTACCAGGTGTGAGATGTACCAGGTGTGAGATGTTCCTGTAGCAGGTGTGAGATGTATCTGTACCAGGTGTGAGATGTACCAGGTGTGAGAAGCACCTGTAGCAGGTGTGAGGTGTATCTGTACCAGGTGTGAGATGTTCCTGTACCAGGTGTGAGGTGTACTTATAACAGGTGTGATATGTACTTATAACAGGTGTGAGATGTACTTGTACCAGGTGTGAGATGTTCCTGTACCAGGTGTGAGGTGTACTTGTACCAGGTGTGAGATGTACTTGTACCAGGTGTGAGGTGTACTTGTACCAGGTGTGAGATGTACCAGGTGTGAGATGTTCCTGTACCAGGTGTGAGGTGTACTTGTACCAGGTGTGAGAAGCACCTGTAGCAGGTGTGAGGTGTATCTGTACCAGGTGTGAGATGTACCAGGTGTGAGATGTTCCTGTACCAGGTGTGAGGTGTACTTATAACAGGTGTGAGATGTACTTGTACCAGGTGTGAGAAGCACCTGTAGCAGGTGTGAGGTGTATCTGTACCAGGTGGTAGTAGTACCTGTGCCATGCAGGGTCCCACATGGGTCCATCAGAGAAGTGGTCCAGGTACTGGTCCCACTGAGCCAGCAGATGGAACATGTCAGGTCGGACCAGAGGAACACTGACGCAGTGCTCCCACCCACTCTGGTCCCTATGCACCCCGCCCTGAGTGTAGTTATACACAACTCCTACACAAACACACACAAACACACACACACACACACACAGTCACTACACAGTGTTCAGTGGTTACCTAACGACAGGTCAGACTGACAGTTACCTTTAGAGTTGGAGATGCCTGTGTGCAGATCTGATGTCCCGTCAAAGTCTCTGAGAACAAACCAGAGGAACACACACTTTATTTTAAACTGGTTGCTGATCTGACTGATTTAAATGAGTTTATACTGGTTTGTCCTGAATCTAACTGGTTGGTCATATTTCTAATTGGTTGTGAGTGGTACAGACGGGTTGGACCCATGTTGGACCTGAGGACTGAGGGTAACTACCTGTTCAGGTTGTCCTGTGCAGGTGTGACCAGCAGGGAGCAGGAGCGGTGATGTCCGTTGGTGAAGGGGGAGGGGAGGCTCACTGGCGCCTCCTGCAGGCGTCTCCCCTCCAGCTCCTCTCCACAGCTCGGACACTCGTCCGGCAACGAGAAGCAGAAGATGAACTTCTGACAGTGACTCAGCTGGATCACACTGCGCTCCATCTCCTCTGCCTCCTCTCACTCCTCTTCCTGTCACTCCCTCTCTTACTCCTCCTCCTCCTCCTCTTCTTCTTCTTCTTCTGTAACTCCTCTTCTTCCTCCTCTGTCCTTTCCTTGTCTCTTCTGGCCTCAGTTCATCTAAAACCCTCTTTTCATCGCTTGTTTTCTCGAGCAGTCTCTTGTCTTTCTTCTTCTCCGTCTGACTGTTTTACTTCCGGTTCTTCTGTGTCTCACCTGGTTGCCAGGTGACAGCCTGTTGACACCACAGCTCCAGCCTATCACGGTGCAGCTGCTGCAGGACAGACGTCACGTGACCTGGCTCACCTGTAGCTTCTGAAGAGGTGACCTTTGTACCATGTTGGCTGCGTCGTCATGGAAACAGCTCAGTCAAACGATCTTGCGACTCTCACCTGTCTCTCTCTGTGTGTGTGTGTGTGTGTGTGTGTGTGTGTGTGTGTGTGTGTGTGTGTGTGTGTGTGTGTGTGTGTGTGTGTGTGTGTGTGTGTGTGTGTGTTGGATTAAAAATAAATAAAAGAGGAGTGAGTTGTCCCTTTGCATCCTTTAATGATATATATATATACAAATTGAGGTAAAAGTACAAAGTGGAGTACTGAAGCGCAGTGTATATATATATAAAAGTAGATAATAGTGTTCACGCAGAGCTCATAGGAACCTTTCTACTGTGACTGCGGTTGTCAGTCGGAACAGTTTGAACGGGACACCGTAGCGACCACTCTGAAGCAGCCGCTTAGCTGAAGCTCCGCGAGGAAGATGAGCACCAAACAGGTGACCTGCAGGTGAGCCTGTCTGTCTGTCGCTCACCTGTCTGTCCTTCACCTGTCCGTCTGTCGCTCACCTGTCTGTCGTGTCCCTGGCTCTGAGTCTCGCGCTGTTTCTGACCGAGATCTCGGCGGACCGTTAGCATCGTGATGTTTTTAGCTGTTAGCACGTGAAACCCCAACTGAGTAAAGTGTCCGAGGCCCCTGGCTCACCTGTCTGTCTCTCTACCTGTCTGTCTCTCTACCTGTCTGTCTCTCTACCTGTCTGTCTGTCAGGTGTGCGTTTGGTCGCGTGTGCGCGTGTGCGCGTCTCTATCTGTAGTTATGAGGCAAATTTTGGTTCAATACCATTATTGTGAGGACATTTTGTCTGGTCCACGGAAACTGGGTTGTTGAGGGTTAAGTCTTGGTTTTAGGTTCAGAATTAGATTTATGTTATTGTTAAGATTAGGTTCAGTGTAGGGTTAAATGGTAAATGGTTAGGACTAGGTTCAGTTTAGGGTTAGGTTATGGTTAGAATCAGGGTTAGATTAGGGTTAGAGAGACGTGCATGTGTAAAATGTATCTGTAACTTCTATCATCAGTTATTTAACAATTAACTTGTTGCTAATTGTTAATCTGAATGTTCAGGGTCTGTTTGATGTGAGGTTCTCAGGTTGTTCAGAAGATTAAACGTCTTCATGAAGGACACGAGAGGCTCTGACGCTCAGATGAATCCTGAAGGCTCCTTGTGAAGGTTGATGTGTTTAGGAGGCGCTTGAAGAATTTACAGACAATAGACCAGAAACCACAGTGTTTCCCCTACCATTATATTATATTAACCCAAACCCTTTTTTGTTATATAGCGCCAGATCTCAACATAAGTTGAGGGAGGCGGTGGACTAGTGGCAGAAACTTGGACTATGGGCAGAGAAGGTCTCTGG